>JANRMR010190966.1:0-10690 GCA_025434825.1 Bergia sp. 'catenularis'
AACGTTCGCAAGTGTTCACAAGGCTTTGCTGTTTGGAAAACGATAATAGGGTTATTACTGTTCATGAACTATTTCCGTTTGAATCAGGCCTGCTTGAATCTCAAACTTGAAACCCCAAACTGTAAATGTCGCTAAAATACCCTACCACAAGATACCTCACTACCTAACCTGGCCTTAACGCTAAATTCAGCAGAAGGAGAAGAAATCGATAACTAGTCTACTTATAAATCAAATTGGCATTTTCTAATCGCCACGGATGAAGAGTCAGAAAGATATAATATATATTTCGGTCACAGCATTGTCTGGTTTACGTTGGTATCATTAATCACGGGCAGCAATGACAGCAATATCGTATCTGTACACCAACAGCTCGGCCTCAGTGTATGCCGGGAGCGACGCATGACAAATGACGATTCACCGCTGATTATAATATTCGTATTACAGTAACAACCAGCTCTGGGGTCGCGACACAGGCAATGTTCGAGCAAAAACAGCTTAATGTTTACCTTTATAAGAAATTCAATATGCTAATAATATAATATATATTATCCGAATATATATCTTCTGACACTACTTTAGTTGTTAGCACAGCGGAAAAATGATCCGATGTGCAATGGTTCTCACAATGACATATCAAAGTTTACAGTGTTTCATTTCCTGAAAATCTCAAACATTTCCTGGGGTTGAAAAGGGGGTTCGTTCGCACCCAACGAACTGCTTTTCTCGGACTACACTCGCACTCTCTTTGAAAGAACATAATCGAGGGTGCGAAATCAATTAATTTCGTGCAAATAAACTCGGCTTGCGACTGAAATCTTTTCCGAGGATTTTCTCAATTTCCCGGCAAAATATGGATTTTTAGCTAACTTTCCGAGGTCACATCTTAAAACTTTCCACGCTGTTGACACCAATTTTGGCAAAGAGCTTGCCAAAATATAAACTAAAAACTGTACCAGCGATTTTAGTCTCTTATTTTTTGTTTTTAAAAAGCTTAATTGGTATACACTCTGTTATAAGAATAGTGTTTTTCATGCGTGCACAGGCTGAATTTTCTAATTTTTGTCGATTTTAGACTGAAATTATTCTTGTGAATATTCTTAGATTACAGAGCGCCTTCATTATATCATTGGCTTTACACGGCAGTATATAGTATATTGTTATATTACTTTGTATTCGAACTGCGCAAGCGATACGCGTATGTCGATCGTATGCATAGGACTAGAGGACTATTTTTTCGTTTTGCTAGCTGATAGCCGGTTTTGTTAGTGGGATTAGGTTTTAGTTTTGTTACCTGATAGCTGGATTTGTTAGAAAATGCAAAGATTTTAGTGTCATACTTTTCAAAGGTAAAGTAAAGTTCATTTGAAACGTGTGATTCTAATTTCTTTTTAATTTCAACAGGCAAAAATATGTTAGTAACAAAATTTCAGCCTTAGGCATAATCTTAAAGTTATTCTTAAAATTTTGTCAATTTCAGCCTCAATATTCTTATAAAATATATTCTTACATAAAAAATGAGTGTGAATCTGCGTAGTCATAACAACTGAGGAAGTATACGTCACTACGCGTGCAAGTCATTGATCTCCTAAAAATAACAATGAGCAAAACTTGTTCGGCTTACTTCCTTATGTTCGTTTGTGTTAGAAGTGACTTAGCATTTTGTAAGCTTGCTCATCTCCTTTGGGAATCAATGAACTCCAGTCTCTAGGGTGGATGACTCACTTTCTACAGCCTACACATTCTGCTATGAACTAATAATTTGTCCCTTTATGAACATAGGATAGAATAGTACAGCAGTTTCATGTGTTTCGGCAATAAATAGAGCAGCAATTTAGCCTGATCTACTGCTGGGTCAAACAGTTAGTAGTGATAAGTACTATCAAATCGAGTCAAGTATATATGGCGAGCCGCATTAGAATTTTTAACCTTAATGTGGCTTGCTTGGTTGATCAACTCCACTTTGGTAATCCATTTAACCGTTTCGCAAGCGAATGAACGTTTGTGGTAAAGTGAAAGATTGTTAAAAATTATTCTACTTGCACCTCAACAATCTTCTTCTTAAGCTTACCAATACGATGGAGGAGATAAATGAACAAGAGGGAGTCTTGCTGAGCATACAAAATGTAAACCTAGTGTATGCCAAACAGCTAACGATTATAGCCAGCCCAGACCCCACCCTCCTTGACTTACTTGTTTTAGCTAGAGCGTCGAAGGATTAGCTTAAATTACAATTGAATATATTTCAACAAGTTTAATCAAATCTCCTATCTCCCCCCTCTCCCTCTTCGGGTTTAACACTGAAAGTTGCTTAAAATGTTTCCTCATTAAAAATTTGGAAGAAAACCTGGCTCAAATTATATTGATGGAAACAAGAGCGAAAATGAAGATCTATTTGTTAAAAAAGAAACATCATAGATAAGGAAGTTTCAACCTCCTCTCCTTTACCCGCCATTCTTCCTCCTCGTGCTTTCCAGAAATACTTTGCAATTCATTCTCTTTTAAAACCTAAAACAAAACACCTAGGGAAATTGCGTTACCGAATATAGACGTGTGGGACATACCCACAACATGCCAGATGATCGGCTCTTGCGTGCTAGGAACGCCTGACTGAACTTATCATACGTCACCATCCCAGAAAACCGCGCGCGCCCAAAGTGGTCTCAAAATGGCCGCCATTTTAAATTTCAGATGTTGGTTTTATAAAAAACAGTTCTAAGTACCATCAAAACTCATTATGTTTAAATACATTTATCAGCTAAAGTTGTAAATGGGCTAAAAAATAACTTCTTTTGAATGTAATTATCAAAACTTGACTGTTTAATACTTCATTTTACGAAATTTGTTTCTCCAGTAAAACGAGAAAATAACAGCGGCCGTTACTAATTTCGCAGCGTGTTCCGGGATGGTGCCTTTTGGGCAGACCTAAAAGCGCGCGCTGATTGGTTAACTCAAAGCACGGTGAGGAACAACCCCCTCCAAAAATGTTGCAACTCAAAAAAAATTTGGGAAAAGTCTTTCACCAAGCTTTATATACTTGGGCCGTGGGAGTTTTTCAGTGCTTCAAGATAAAAGCACCCATAACCACTAATTTTCTTGCAAATGTGGTTTTGCCCGTTCCTGGGATTCCATGGATCACAAAATTTTAAAACCAAGGCTGTGTTGGGAGGTTCCAACCCCCGCAAATTATTTTGTTTAACTTTCAATTAAGTGATATTTACTCTTGATTGAAAAAATGCATCTTTCAGTGTTGGCGGCATTTAATGAGACTGGACATTTTCCTTTCCAGGTTTGGCAGAACATGCTGCATGTACCTTACACATTAACATTTCGCCCTGGCTTTCCGTAGAGACAGCAAACAATTCCTCCAGCTTTACTTCGTCTTCTTCCGTAGCATGTAAAGAATTCCCAAGAGTCTGAAAGCTTGCTCGTAAATGTTTATTATTCTGGACAAGCCCAAGGACACTTTTTTGCCTTTTCCGACAAAAGCACTTACCGAGTCGCAACCCGTCAAAACATGAAGACCTGGTAGCGCTTTGCAGATGTCGGTTTCAAGATATGATAATACACAATTCAAATATTGCAGGTACAAGCATGTTCTTGTACGCTGGTGGACGGCTAGAACTGAGCAAGTGCCCAGTGTAATCCTCTATGGTTGGTGTCAAGTGTTCCTTCTGGGAACGAATTCTCCTCAGAATGACCTTGATATTCCTCGACTAATTTTACAGTGTCCTTTTTAAGTTGTATGTTTTATCTTGTTTTCTTTTATGTTTTAATTTATATTGGCTGTGATTTACGACAAATTTAATAATCTTTGTTGCACGCGCTTTGGTTGTTTCCTTTATGTAGTATACGCTTGTTTGTTTAATTTGCTAGGATTTTCTTACTTTTTGCATCTATTATTGTCTAACGTGTTTTGTCGAACTGTTAGAATTTATTTTTAGTTGGTACTCAGTAACTGTGCTCACCAAGTGAGTGGCTCCGTCTAGAACGTTTCTGTGACTGATCTGGGATTTAATGAAGCCGTAACTACTCGTAGAATTGCACACATTTTAGGAATCCAACTGATGATCAGTTGCTGCGTCAGTATTTTTGAGAAACGATTTGTTGTCTTCTGTACAATTCAAATCTTGAAAACCTACTAGTATTAGCTGTGATCAGGTTCGTGTTCCAATCGGGGATGTCTGTTTTATGTTAACAACTTAAAGTTTGAAATAATACGTGTCTCAGAGCTCTTTGAACAAGATTACGTCTTGAGGTGAGACGGAGAGGAGACATTTTGGCTCGTCTTATCCATCAATTTATACAATGTCAATGTGTTGTGCAAATGTTCGCATGTATAATTGGTCGGAAAGCTTGCCTCCGCGCGGTTTCGTAAATTTGGGAGTTGGGCACTAGTGGAACCCACGCTCGCGCGGTTTGCTTTACAATATTGCGGCTGTGAAAGGCAACAAAAAGAGCAAAGCGTGAAGTTTTTTTTGTGTTTGTTCATCATATAATCCATATAACACAGCGCCCATGTGTGATCCTCTTATTCTCTCCTCGTGCTCTTAACTCAGTTTGGTGTGTTTTATATATCATTGTCTATAAACACTTGCAGCCGCTATACTGAAAAGGCTTATACTAGTTTTCTACAACTATCCACGATAGTTTCGCGATACAAGTCATACAATACAATCCTTGTAAGAAGAGGACTACATGTTTTATTTACATTTATTAAAAAAATTATATTTGGCAATAAAGCAATAAAAACACGGACAAATCAGAGACAATCAAAACATACATTCAACATATAGATATTACAATAGAACTGAGAAATAGTAGAAAACTATGAAGAGTCTTAGTTCTTTAAAAATGATCTGTCATATATAGGACCGTTACCTTAAAAATGCTATAAATATACTAGTGAAATAAATTCTTAAAATATAGCTTACAATGAGTTGACATTAAAACATAATTAAATTCACTTTTTTCTTTAAAAGATTCGTAAAAGTATTAGATGTATAAAAATTTCCCACGTAGTTTTGTCTCCTGTTTTGTCGATGACACAGAAGTTAAGTAATTTCGATGAGCTGTATTTTTATAGCTGAGTTTTTATATGATGTATTTGCCAAGTCTTTGTCTTTACAGATCACTGCGGTCCATATCCATGTCGTGTGTGTGCGAGGTTAGCACAGTTGGTGAGATCTCTGACTACCAACCAGAAAGTCCCGGGTTCGATCCCCGGCCTGGTTGACACCGTCCGTGGACAGGGACGTTAAGCCGCTGGTCTAGTCTCCTAAAATGCTATCATCAGGGGACTTAAAAGAACCCACACACTTCTCGAAAAGAGTATGGTAATCCCGGTGTTGTGGTGAGGGCCACATGGGAGAGTACGTCCTATGAATGTAAATGTGCTACCCTCAATAGATAAAGTGTCTTTACTTTACTTTACTTTATCATGGATTCGTACTCTATAGGACATCATATACTTCAACTGCTAGAATACATTGTTGCCATTTTCTATGAGAGATAATTAGTTTAAATTGGTCTACTATCTTCATCAGGGAATAGAGATTTGAATACGAAGTAAAATTTATAAAGCATTCTGGTGGTTTTAGTAAATTAACGCCATCATGCAAATGCCATATTGATCCTCAGTTCCAGTCAATCGCGTTACCACTAACGAGTCACACGTACTAAATGCGAATCCCCTGTGGCCTCGCTTTCTCACAATTATGTTACAAGGAATGGCTAAGTTGATGGAAAGTTTGTGCTTAATATCCAGTAAATCGACTCATAGATACAGCAAAACATCATTAACTATCAAATTATTACAGATTTACTAAGGACATAAAGGGTTTCCATTTCGTGTGGAACTTGTCTAATTTAGATATCTTAATCGAATAACTTCGTCTACCAATATTTCAGTTGTTTTTAGCGTTGTCATGAAAATGGATAATCTAGACATTTTACGATCCAATTTTCTTTTAAATATCAACATTTTCCCTGCCATTGTGAATATCTCCTAAGTTAAAACCGTAAATAATCTCAATTTCATTGAAAGTGTTTTTCCTCAGTTTTAGAGTTCCACTACGAAATTGCATCTGTCCTACAGAGCAATCTGATAATAGAACTGGCATGTACATAAGATATATGACAGTGTTTTCCTTGCGTTACAACGTGGGCAAGCAGCAGTGTCTTTGAACACATTTTACATAGCATCACGCAATGGGGTAAAATATTATGGTTATAATCTTAACTTGAAAAATGCTGAACTTTGTCTCTTTCGCCGCCCACAAAAGATATACTAATTACCAAAAATGGTTGTTTTTCTATTTTCTGTTGTATTTTTGAAACTATAGATTAACCCTACTCAGACTGGGCTTTTTTGGAGTTCCTGTGACTGGGCGGGGGCTTCAAAAGCCCCTCCCCCCCCTATAAATCCGAAAGTATTTATCCTATTACCATGAAACTTGCAACAAAAAATCATATACTAAGGAATATAGATTTCTAATTTGACCTCTAGACAGCACAATACAAAGACTAAAATCCAGAAACAGTTGAAAGACTGATTTCCAGTACTTATATCGTAGTAAAATATAAGGTTTGAAGATACATGAGGTAGGAAGTGAGGAGGGGGCGGCAATGCCAGTGATAATCAATTTCGTTTTTAAATTTTGAAGCTGTTTCAACAAATAAGGACTAAAACAACTTGCACAAAAGATCCAAGAAAGTACAAATTAATTACTATGACGTCGCACTGATGAATGTTGCATTTAAACTACTGTGACGTCACCAATGACGTTTAAAATTTGGCATTAATTAGTTGCAAAACACTTTTAATCTTCACAAGAGTGCTCAACGTGGTTAAAATAAAAATTTCCTAGCATTACAATCCAATTAAATCCAAATAAATAATAAATAATGGAAACTGACCAAAACATGTCATTTAAAATGCGGCTGCGATGGCAACATCCGACCCCACGACCAAAAGTCTAGCACATTATTGAATTCCCCAATAAATTTGAGGAAAAGTCCTAAAAAATGGAAGGATTATTTTAAATTGTCTAGAAGTACGAGCTCTTTGAAGATGGTGCGGGCATTTGAAGAACCCCCCCCCCATCCCGAGCCTGATTAGGGTTAACTATGATTTTGAATATAGCTAGTTATTTATAAAGATGCCGTCACCACTCTCTCCTCCTTGATTTGGTGTTGGCGATCCTTCTGTTTCTTCTTCTGGCTGTTGGTTTTCTTCAGTCGGTCTTATCCTTGCCGGTTCGTCTGTGGCTGGTTCATCTGTTTCCTCTTCTGGCTGCTGGGCTTCTCCAGTTGGTCCCTCTGTAGTTGGTTGATCTGTTTCCTCTTCTGGCTGCTGGGCTTCTTCAGTTGGTCCCTCTGTGGTTGATTTGTCTGTTTCCTCTTCTGGCTGCTGGATTTCTTGAGTCGGTCTTCTCTTTGTCGGTCTCCCCTTTGCCGGTCTCCGCTGAGTTGTCATTGTCGCAGTTGGATTTTCTGTTTCGTTTTCTGCTTCGCCACTGCCATTTCCACTTCCGCCTCTCCCTTTTGGCTCCCGATTTTTTCCTTTTGGACCTCTACTTTTTGGTCTCCGCCAATTTGTCATTGTTGCAGTCGGATCTTCCGTTCCATCTTCTGCTTCGCCACTTCCATCTCCATTTCTTCCTCTCCCTTTTGGCTCCCGATTTTTTCCTTTTGGACCTCTACTTTTTGTTGGTCTCCGCCAATTTGTCATTGTTGCAGTCGGATCTTCCGTTCCATTTTCTGCTTCGCCACTTCCATCTCCATTTCCTCCTCTCCCTTTTGGCTCCCGATTTTTTCCTTTTGGTCCTCCTCTACTTTTTGTCGGTCTCCGCTGAGTTGTCATCGTTACAGTCGGATTATCCGTTCCATTTTCTCCTTCCCCTATTTCACCTGGTTCACTACTTCCACCGCCATTCCCAACTGCTGCTCCATAACCGTCTTCTCTGCCTTTCGTTTTACCAGGTCTGTTCTTAGATTTTCTCATTGGCACACCAAATGACTGCCACACCAAAAAGGCAAGTACCACGAACAACAGGACCGTCTTGTACTTTAAAAAAGGAAGATGAAGTTAAACTTTGTTGGACTGTCAGACGCTACTTTCATAAGCAACAAATTTTAAGAACAATTTGCTAATAATCTAAGGATCGGGTCAGTTCTTTTGACATTTTGATCATTTTTATCAAGTTAAAAGTAAGAACAACTTTAGCCTAAATAAGAACGACTAGCCTTGTCAAACGACGTACAAACAAAACCAAAAGTCGAAGGCTCCCTCGTCACGTCAATCACGAAACATTTTTAAATTTGGAAACGTAACATTTTTTTTTTCTTTTCAAACAAAAACGCGATCAAGTCAAGACCGACAGATCAAAACCTATGACAGTAGCTGTACATAAAGCCGTGAAAGTTGGGGGAATTTGCGCTGTATGTAAAGCCGTGAAGGTACGGGGGAATTTGCGCAGTATATAAAGCCGTGAAAGTTGGGTGAATTTGCGCTGTATATAAAGCCATGAAGGTATGGGGGGAATTTGCATTTGCACGATACAACCTTGATTACAGCAGCGTCTGCACAAGTACACGAAAAAATATCTTTTGTAAGAGTGTTTTCGCTTACGTTTTTACGTGTGCACAGAACTTCAAATTGTATCATGTATATGTTTGGACGGGGTCTAAGAGATATGGTGTCTACCTTTGGTTGTCTACAAACTACACGAATGCGAGAATATTTTACAACCTAGCTAAACAATACACTAATCATACATCAAAACATGGCCGGCATGCTAAACTAGCTCAAGTTGTGATGGTTTTGATAGTTCTTTGAAACGAGAGTTGACAAAAACATAAAAATCGCTTGGTGAACTTACCATTTTAAGTCGTTGTGAACCAAACTGAATGAACTCTTCCCAGGCAGTGCAAACTTTTTGAGATCAACGTAGACTGATTGTAAAATGGGTTTGCTTTCTAGATTTATATAATTTATGAGTCCCCATATCGATCCACCTAAGGCCATACAATTGCTTTTAAATTTACGATCACGGTACCATTTTTGTATATACTGAAAAAATTTTACGTAACTTGGAAAAAAAAAGATCCCCTTTCTCATTAAATCTCATACGTAACTCTTTTTTAATATAAAATATTTGAAATGAACTTTGTTAGTAGCTTATTTAAGAGGCTTGTTTGTTTCTACTGTGTTCACTGAGGGCGGCCGCCTTCAATTGCTTCAATACAAGTGCTTCAATACAAGTTAAGCTGCATCGTTGGTTTTACTAATCAGCTCCTTATTTTATCAACAACTGGCTCAACATTCCCCCCAAAATATTACGAAGAAATAATTAAGTATTAAAACTCTCTCGGTTGAGACCCTACAGCAGATACTTGATAAAAAAAATGGTTATTGTCTATGAATCTTGCTGACGAGTTGGTTCGTGCATAAAAATATTGAAGTGAATGATACGGACACTCGACAATGGAAACATTAAAACTAATTAGTACACTATCAGGAATTGGTCAGGGGAAACTTAGTGCTCTGGCATGTCGTTCTTGCTATTCAAACCTATTGTAGCATGACTTGAACAGTGCACATATTTCAGTTTACACAGACGGGGCCATGGTACCGAAAAACTAAGTTCCCAACTCGAAAAAGCCTGAAAGAAATTTTAAAAACATATAATATTTCAAAGGCTAAATGTTTTATTAAATTTGACTAAAAACCAAACATTTTGGCATCCAACCTGATATTATTTTATATAATTCACCTGAATTTTAACGACGGAAGTTGCATAATTAACCTTCTGTTTGACGGAAGTAGCATTTTGTTTGACGAGAATACGTCTTAAATATCCAAGTTGTTTACAGAAGCGGAGCACCTATGCTACACCCACACACCGCTTAAAATCAATTAAACTCCAGAACAGGCTTAACTACATTCTGCCAGAAAATACTGCTCCTAAAATGGATTATTCTGCTCATGATTCTGCTGGAACATAGCTATTCTGCTTGCATTCTACACGAGGAAATCTTAAGTCTAGTAGCTCTGATTTACTTGATAAGTTCAGCTTTCTGATCATGTATGTGTTCTTTTTATCACTATCTAAAACCAAGTTACTACAAAAGAAAGTGATATCAAACATAGTTTCAGATTTCTGATACAATGCTGTAGTTCTGAAGCCTGAGATTTTAAAATTATACAATATGATTTTTATAAGGTACAATAAAGTTTACATTTGTGATCTTTGCCCTTCAAAATAGTATCTTGGTTTGTCAGTTGGAGTTGTGCTCGTGCATATGTTGGCCAGTTGTATGGACTTGTGATCTCAAATTTCCATTTTAAAAAGAGGTACCATTTCGGGCAAAAATGGTTTACTAAAAGGCGAGAGTTGAGCTTGCCGGTGGAGTCGCCTGTAATAAAACTACTTTGAGTACCTTCGGGGGCATCAATTACAGTAAAAACCCGCGTGTAAGAACCTAGTGAATTAAGAACCTAGAGCCTCTCATTTTGACTTTTAATACTCCAAAATATAAGAACCTTTTCAGGCTGGCAAAGTAAAACAGGTTCTTAATTATATGAAAGTAACAATGAGTTGTGACAAACTGAATTTTTGTCTCAGCTAATTTGCTTCAAAGTAGGCAGTTCATTACCTAGAACTGTCATGATACAATTGTTATGTTGGGA
>JANRMR010191021.1:0-10678 GCA_025434825.1 Bergia sp. 'catenularis'
TGAATAATTTTCCGTATTTTGTTTCTTATTCATATATTTCAACTTCTTTAAGAATATCTTTACCATGGTCTTAACTTGAGTAACAAATAATATGAAAAACTGATGTTGCTGTATGGATCTTGTGCGTAATGAAACAGTGCATAGTGTTCATAAGACTGATGTAATAATTATAAATATATAGATTCGCATGACCTTTTAATCTGATTTAACAAAGGAAGAAAACATGGAATCTGGCATGCAAGTAGTTCATATTTTTACTAAATGCATTTTGCAGTAATAACTCACTAGTTATTTAGTGGGTTTTGTTGCAGCAACAAATGTTCCAAACGGTGCAGTTCTCACGAATGTTTCGATATATCTGAAGTTAATGCTTGTTTTCAACATAGTCGAAAACTGAATCGAACTAACACAAAACAAATGAAACATTCCTTACTCACTCGTAATACATTCTGGTAAATCTTTCCTCTGCCTTGAATTGCTGGATACTAGACAAGCCTTGAAGGGTTTCGTTGACGTGTGAGTACAAAGGACTTCTGTTTGTAGCTTCAAGGCGCTTTACTTCTCGCGCAGTTCTCACATAGTACAGTCCCAGAAGAGCAAATAGTGTAATGAGAGGAAGTGCGGCGAATATTACCCAATACTGTACAGCGGCAATGACAAACACGCTGCCCAAACAGTTGATGGAGGAGAAGAAGAACTTAAAACCCACGCTGGGTAATTCTTCATCCATGCAACCGAGATCTTTGGAGAACCTTTTTAGAAAATGTTGAAATTTTGTTAAAGTCAATAACTCACTATAGATTGAGCTTCGTATCCTTAAGGCTGTCGTAAAATAATAGCCAATCAACGAGTTGGAACTTAACTGGTACATGGGATTGACTAATCTGGTATTCTGTAAAACAAGACGGATAAACATCTTCACAGGAACACCGATGAAACACTATTAATCCATCACATGTATCAGGGCTATAAATAAAGTTTACTAGCGATAATAACATTTCGTTTAAGCCTTAAGTGTTTTATACCTTGTTTTATGGATTTTCTGGCTAATAAGTAATCTAAAACAGCTTCGTTTATCAAACCAGAAAGTTCATCTTTTTGAATAAAAGAAAACACTTTTACTTAACCTTTTTTTGTTGTGGAACATTCCCTTTTTTTGCAATTCAACAAAAGTTGGACAGCCGAGTTCGTAAAACAAGAAATACAATTGATGTAACTTTGTTTTTAAAAATATAATAGTAAGAATATTGTTAGTCGCTATTGATAAAGATGAGGTTAATAAAACCTTTAATCGTATTGAACTACAATGATATAACTACACCGGCAGAAATAAAATGTTCAATGCAGCAGTTTTGTAAAAATTAGATGCTATAGTCACCTGTTCTGTATCCGGCCTAGTGGGTTGGTATCGAAGAACAGAACGGGGGACCGCAAAACTCCCTTGATCATGTTGTCATGGAGACATCTATTAGAGTTAAGGTAGCTCTGATTGTGCATCATACCAGCCACAAAACTCAGCACCACGTACAAGCCAATCAGACCAGCGAAGATATAGATATTACAATGATTCTGCTGCTTATCAAACGGAATGTCGCTCCACCGAGCCAACCACCATTCGCTGCCTTTTAGTGTCGCTGAAAAGTAACATTTGTAAGTTAGTTTTTAACATTCTTTCTTTCATTCCTTCATTATTTGACTAACAAGAATAGTTACTAAAGATAGGTTGTCAAGGGATACCGTTCAATTCTATATACTTTGATACAAATACATACCAGATTTAGGTTTAAATTGTTTGTTTTCAGTGACCATTATGGTTGTCAACGTAAAATAATAAGTCCATAACAAGAAGTCGAAGGGAAAAATGTCACTGCGATTATTTTTTGATACATAATGAGACAGGGTCAATCTGGAAGGGGGCGGGAGGTTTCGCTTGGTTAGGTAAACGCTCTCTTTCAAAAATTTCACATGAACCACGTGCACGATTTGTCAAGCCAGATGCCTCATTTTCCTTTCTAATGCTCGCATCAGGAGTTAGTTCAAGTCACTTCTTTGTTTTGCTTATCATCACATTGGATAGAAAGGAGGGGTTTCCCAACGCATAACACAGCCCGAACAAGCTGCCTTAGATAACGGAAAATTCAAGTCTTGGAAAACATTTTTTGCATGGCATATTATTGGTTAAAGTGTTTCCAAAATCCAGAATATTGATCTGTTGTAATTTACTTTTCTGATGGCCTTTCAAATTTTTCTGACTCATAATTTATCAGCCATGAAACAAATGACGTTTAGAACTGCTTTACCAACAATTACTGAGATGTTTAAGGAATTTTAAGCTTTTTTATGTACATTATAGTAAAATTAGTAAGCTGTCTTTCAGGAGGTACACTTTGAAATTGCATTATACTTTATTATTGTGGAAAGTACAAGGCCCTCATTTATGCCAGTTTTCGAATTGAACGGTCTTCCATGTTAGTTTACGTTGCCATTGGTTATTAAGGAAAAACAAAGTCTTACCTTGGCTTGTGACCAAAAGTAGACAAAGAAGCAATAAAGATCCCACCGAGTTTCCCGCTCTGAAATATCGCCAGTATGTGGTCAGCGGTATAGAGCCTGACATGCGCTCTTCCGTG
The DNA here is from genome assembly GCA_025434825.1 of Bergia sp. 'catenularis'. NCBI lineage: Eukaryota > Metazoa > Cnidaria > Anthozoa > Zoantharia > Parazoanthidae > Bergia > Bergia sp. 'catenularis'. The sequence continues at coordinate 2,631 of JANRMR010191021.1, forward strand.
GCTCTCTCAACTTCAGTGGAAACTGGCTCACTCTTATTTATGGAATAGCTATGGTTATGTTTTGGAACTATTTTGGGTGATTTCAGTACTGGCAAATCACATTTCAATACATCAATGCCAGCTTGTTGAACTTGATAATAGTTTCCTTCTGTAATCATGTTACCATCCTTCATGAGAATGATCCGGTCAACGTCCTTCAGATAGCTGAGATGATGAGTTACCATAATTACCAAACAAGATTTCAGCAAACCTTTAATACATTGTTCGAACAATTTCTTCCCTACTTTGATGTCCAGTGAACTAAACGGATCATCCAGTAAGTAAATATCTGCGTTGAGGTAAACTGCACGTGCTAAACTTAAACGGGATCGCTGACCCCCACTCAGGCTGAGCCCGCGTTCTCCAATTAAGGTGGAGTCGCCATTTGGAAACGTTTCGAAGTCGGAAACTAACTGACACGCTGTAACAACTTCCTCGTACCGCTTTTTGTCATATGGTAAGCCGAAAAGAATGTTTTCCCGAACAGTTCCCGAGAATATCCACGAAACCTGTGGTGCAGATACAATTCTTCCCTGTTTAGTAATCTTCCCGCTAGTGGGCTTTATGTCACCTAATATTGACAACAGTAGCGAGGTTTTTCCGGAGCCGACTGGCCCAGTGACTGCCAAAAGTTCTCCTTTTAAGAGGCTAAAGTTGATATTGTTTAAGCAAGGTTGGGTGCAACTCTCATTCCAGAAGCAACGGAGATTTTCCACGCGAAGAAAGGGTATCTCCTTTCCTATTTCGCTGTAAACTTTGACGTTATTGTTGTGGTTGTCTGCGATAATATTATAATTAAATGCATTGTTCATGACTAATAAATTGTCTATATAGCATGGTTTCTTGTAGTAAAACCAGGTAAAATTTTCAAGATTTGTCGCTCGTGATATAACCAGTGGAGATGATTCGTCTTCACTGTTACGGGTGCAACGATACATGGGATTGTCATAACTTAACTGTTGATATTTCTCTTTCTGCAAGAGAAATGTTTCAAATCTTTTCAAGGCAGCACGTCCCTGTAACGTGTAACTTATTTGAAGGCCAAAATGTCCACACAGAGAATGTTTAATGTTACTGTAGAGAGCCATTGTGGTAAACACGTTTTGCACCGTTAACATTTCTCCTTTAATTACAAGCCCGGTGTAAAGAAGCAAACTGAGAACTGCCATGGCAAGGAAATAAATTAATACTATTCCCCCTTTTAATGCTGAGAACCAACGTATCTTCTTCATCTCCAACCTAGGAGAAAGAAGTCATATCAGATTGTTCAGTTAATTTGTGGGAAGTTAGTCTAGCAGGTTTCTAAGTAACTAATTCGAGTACTATAAGAATTGTATCATAAGAACCTACGGACAGTATTGGAAGTAATAAAAACTACTAAATATTTCAAGAACTTCCATTAATAATTTAGACAAAAAAATTGCTTTGGAAGATGGATAGTTTATGAAGAAACTAGAATTTTGAGGATATTTAGAGGTAGTTACAGATACAGTTTGGAGTTAAAAGTGTTATTGGACAATTATCAATATTACACGTACAAAAGGAAGTGGGAAGTACCCCTTTACGTACTCTTTCTTAATAACTAGTCTTACTAGTTTCATATCCTTCACTGAAAGCAATACCAAAATACGACTTTATCATGTTATCATAAAATCACCTTATTTAAAAACCGTTTTATTTATTTAAGAGTAACTATAACACATTTTACACGCAATAGTATTTTATGTAGCCCTTTTCAAAACAGCGGGAATACCCTGCTAATTTAGAGATGCGTGTGGGTTCTTTTAAACTCCTGAGATAGTATTTCAGGAGACCAGACCAACAGTTTAACGTCCCTGTCTGTAATCGGTGAGGCGAGAGAGGGCTTCGAAATAAATGATCTGTCGGTTAGGCGGGATATTGAGCCCGGAATTCTAAATCGCCACTACTCAGAGGTCTAATGAACTGAGCCAACAGCACTCACGGAAAGAGAATTAAGAACCTTGCACTACTACTCTTTAATTTCAAAGTATTCAGTCTGTTTACATACTTTCTGAGGTTTTCAACCATTTGAGCCAGTGGTTCCTCCCAACTATACATTTTTATGGCTCGAATGCCTGTGAAAGTCTCGCCAGTGAGCCTAACTCGACGGTCGGTAAGGGGTGATATGCTAAGATGAAGTTTTCCCAGTTGTTTACCTGTAAATAATGTAAGAAGAGAAAAGAAAAGAGTAGTTATAAATTAGGTCTAGTTGTTAAGTAAGTGTTTTCCAAACAAGGTAACTTATCAGTAATAGTAAACATAGCATTGCTCGCAGACTGCCGACTTATGCGTATGTTATGCCACTGATATGCTTTGCTACACATTTCTCCTTATGTGAAAATTGTACGTAGCATCCAGAGCAGGTAACTATCCGGCAGAAAATAACAGTACCCGGTATCAATGATAAGTGATTAAAGATAAAGGCTAACGCATAGTCAATAAGGGCGAAGGAGAATGGAATCAAAAACGATATTGCCACTCGTGCTGCTTCACCTTCTCTTACTATAAGTCACCATCAATGGCCATATCCGCTTAGAACTTAGGCACACTACACTGCTCAATTAAAAGAAATGTATAAATTTGTATGCTTTTCCACGACACTAAACCTTCAAAAATGCTATGATAGAACAAATCTTAATTCCTGTTTTGATCGGTGTTCCCAGGAAGCTTAAACCCTTAAATGTAATCTCGGATGTTTTCGGTTAAAAGGTCCCTTAATGGATGTACATAATGTAATATCTTCACATTGGTTCCCTATGTAGGGTAGCGCTCGATCGTTAGAAAATTCCAAAGGTTATGACTCAGTACACACATATACGTATCTTTGAGATTGGTAAATTAAATTACCTCAGTATTGTAGTAATATAGACGGAGTTAAAGTTTTAAACTAAATAAACCAGAACTAAAATTCGTTGATGTTTTTTTTTCTCACCAATAACTGCTACGGTTGGAATAACCATCAACATGTAGACGCTTGCTACTATTGCCAACCAGCCAATCAGCTGCCACACCAGGTAAGTTGTAATGACAAGTTCCAGGGGGGCCAACCACAGGTAGTGAAACGACCTGAAGAAATTGTCAAACTTGCAGGCGTCGTTGGACAAAAGGTTAATTACGTGTCCAGTTGAAAATTTAGCCATGGAATTCTGTGTTAGTTTGAATGCCTTCAAAAAACATAAATTGAGAGGGAAATAAACACACTATTACATGATTTTGTTCTTTCCGTGTGGTGGAGATACATGACAATATAAGCAATGAACGCTAATAAAAATGCACTTGTGGAATCAAGCAGTAACGGCGCTCCAAATAATAATAATAATAATGATAATAATAATTAGTAGAAGTATACTTAGTAGAAGTTTACCGTGATCTATTGAAAACAATGATGGTCGCGCGCGCGTCACTCACATTTTGGTGCCATTTTCCCCGCCTTTTTTGCAGACGTTACTGTGGCTCGCTGAACCACACTTTGATGGTCTGAATTTACAACATGAGACAAGCTGAGCAACAAATATAGGCTATATTAATTAAAACCAATATTTTACCGTACTATAAGTGTAAAGTAACAACACATCTCAAATTAGTTTCGAGGCAGCGATGAGAACCTCAGAATCAAACTACAAGCGACTAAACCAGATGGCAGTTATTTCGTTCATCTATGATCTAACTGCAATCGAACAAATAGGAGAAAAAGTTGGTTCGAGACTTCAAGTGGCCGTATGAATTGTAGTGCATCAAACAGGGCTTGAGAAAACAATACGGTTGAAAACAGAACGATTTCTCGGTGTCAGTTAAGTAAAAATCATCACTCTTTCTTCCTGAAAACAACAAAGATTAGGTGGAGTTGTTTAAGCTGCTCTTTTTGTTGAAGTACTGACTACTAGCAAAGATGCTGGAGTCTGCTCTCACATTGCATTTATCTTAAACAACTTGAAAGTAAGAATAATTTGTTTATAAAAACTAGGCTTCTGTTGAAAATGTTGTAATTTTCATCACGGCAAACTTCTACTAAAATAATTAGAACACTCACTATTGTTTTCCATGAGCGATTCTCTCAGCTGTAATCGGACAGTTGAATGAACCAATAACAACCAGAGTTCTTGGCTCTCTGACCAATCAGCAACAAGAAAATGATCAGTGATTAGCAAGAACACTGACATGGCCAAAACAAAATGGAGAATTTTACTTCCTATAGCAACATTTCATTATATAAAATGGACTTCAACTCAAATAAGTTTTTGCCTCCAATGGAAATGCCACAATCCTTTGAAACAAAACAACTGCAACTGATCTGCTTTGCCAATATCAACAATCTCCTCAAGTTTAACAGTGCCAAGTTTTCGCCAACCAGTGCAGCAGACTTTTCTCTTATTTTCGGAAATTGTAATTTTTATAATAAATTGGTACTATGACTTAGTATCGCCCAATTCTGTCTGTAATCATTTTCGTGTTAAACAAATCAGACTCGCGCTATGCGCTCGTCCAATTTTGTTTAGTCACTCGAATGATTACAGACCGAACTGGCCTCCATTCAGTCCTATTATCATTACTACTACTAATAATAATAATGATAATGATGATAACGATAGTAATAATAATAATAATAATATAAATAATAATAATAATAGTAATAACAATAATAATAATACGGTGATTGATAGACGACAGCCTTACGGCTGATTCGGCTGTGCGTTATCCAGAAAAAAGGGAATGAAATGAAATGCGAACAATAAAATTGCAGGAAAATTTAGAAATATTAGATTAAAACTATTTAATTCTCCATTTGGCTGACTAATTGTTTAATCGTCATTTGATACTTTTGGAAGTGAAAAGGTTCCTTTCAGATTGCTACCTCAGTTCTATGCCAACCAAAAATTGTTTTTGAAAAGTGCTTTTAGTTACTGCATCGTATTGTTGCAGTTTGTTTCATAAAATTAAAGTGTATTATCAATTTCTTACGAAACTCTACTGGGATCCTGTACCATTTTCTTAAGATTCGTGTTTGCGTCTTGTCTGCAAAATGCTGTTTGGCAAAATTCATTATGTAAGTTTTTCTGCTTAGTTTTTAGAGCTTTTTATTCACGATTATTTCAGTACAAGCTTACCTTTTTGAACACAAGCCCACAAAGAGCTATACGAAGACGCATTCCATAGACCTTTCCAAGAAACTGTCCTCGGTGTAGGGCAATAATAGACGCATATGTCACAATACACAAGGCAGGAACATAGAATTTAAGTCTTCCGCCGTGCTTTCCATCAGAAACCTCCGCCAATCCTGTCACCGTGAATCCAATCAAGAGGGCTTGCGCGACCCTCGCCGCTGATTCAATAACAGTGTACAAAGCTGAGTGTAATAAACTTGTGCGGTAGCAACTCCAAACTGCTCGCAAAAGGTTCGGCAGTTGAACAGGTGTTGTATAGTTTGTTTTCTCCTCCTGCCAGTGTTTTTCAAGTCTCTCTGTTGCATTCTCGGCTTTATTTTCTTGACCAAGCTCATATAAATCACTCGTTTCTAGTACGTTCGCCGTGAATCCTTGGCGAAATACTGGGTTTAACCACGACAACAACAAGGTAGATAAAATATTTGGCTGTGGAGAGGGTGACATGTTGTACTTTATCGGCATCATGCTTCAAAAACGGTTAGACAGCTGTTGAGCAAATATAATTTTAAGGTCGTAATACATCTTATTAAGATATTCTGATCAAAACTAAAGGTTTTCAAAGAAATCGAAGTAAAATATCGCTTTTCATGCAACACTTATGATATAGTAGACGTCTCAATAAATAATATCAGTTACAATTACTTCTAAATTATCAGAGGTGTTTTTGGCAATCGATGAAACTTGTCGTTTTGACAAGTTTATTGCGATGTCCTTAGTTTCTTTACTTTCATGGCCAAGTCATTGATGGTGTCATTATTACCTAAACGCTATTTACAACAATATCCTTACTCACTTTCTTGTCGGCACATTTGTTATTGTATCTTTAGTTATAAAACTTTGAGAAGGCATCCTGTAAGCCTTGGTGTTATAAAAACCTGAGTGTGGGAGCAGGAAACTGAATAATGAATTGACGATATTGGTTGAGAAAACTGAGAAACACCCAAACAGGCTAGTTTGACCTTGAAAACTAAATAATCAAATGTTGATTAAAAAAAGACTGAATAGCAAAAATAAAACATTTAATATTATCAAGGCACAACGACCAAACCCGCTGAATGAACAAAAAAGTAACAAATTCTGAGGAATTAAAATTATATTTCGAGGTCCAATAAGCTCACATCATTCCGGCTCTCGTCAGTCTCGTAATGTGACGGAAATGGTTGTCTTGTTTGTTAGGATGATGGGGCTTGATTTTATAATTACCACGAGTTAAAAGTGGAAGCTTCTGCCGCAGAAAACTGGAATACTAAGCATTTTACTGAACAAAATTCTTCACGTCACTGAAGTGGAATTGCACCTCGGGTAAAATTTGTGGTCAAGTCGGCATGGGAAGTCGGAAGATCGCAGATATCCGCACGATTGAGATCGTTAACCATATTCCTTTGTCGTTTAGACGTTGCTGTTTGTAATAAATTACGTGTGGTTTAATTGCCTGCATAATATCCCTAAATTATATGTCTTCTTATACCACAAATTATCTGATTCGTAACCTGGAAGTCGTGAGTTCGAACGCCGGCAAAACCACTAGTACTGTGTTAACTCGACCTGCTTCACTTGACTCAGCGAAATGAGTACCAGCATGCTGGGGTAGAATTTGGGAAAGGAGTAGCACCCTCCCTTACTCTTGTAGTAGTAGCTAAGAAAAAAAGGAGCCTTCAACTGCATTCTAACACTTTCAGTTCTAAAACTGTTTATAGAAACCGGTAATTTGGCTTTAGCTTATTTTAGGGAGGTTTGTTTTTAGAAGGATTTTTGCGTTAGAAACATTTGATTTTAAATATCTTTTCTCTTAAAAAGGTAAAGGTAAAGCAACTTTCTTTAACGAGGGTAACACGTGACAGTAATGCAACTGATAATTAAGTGGCCCTCGGTGCGCACTTTACCCCCCTCCCTCTGTCAATGCTCCATTTTACGCGTATTTAAAGCTAAAGCTACACGGATCAGAGAATAGTCGAAGCAGACGTTGGAGCCACCGATAATCGAACTGGGGACCTCTAGCTCCGAAGGCCGCACACCAACCAACTGAGCTACGCCTGCTTCTCATATTTTGCTTTACATATTTTGCTGGTAACCTCCAGTTAACGAAGTGCCAAGGGACTAAGGAAATTATTTTGTTATATAGAGTTTACGTTATATCGAGATTCTGTTTCATACATTTTACTGTAACTTTGGCTGGGCTGTACATAGAATAGTTTTTGTTATATCGAGGACTTCCTTATTTAGAGGTTTGTTAAATCGAGGCTCCAGTTTGGTGGAGGAAGGGAGAATTCACTACATGCTTAATTATCCGTATAGCCTGGTCAGCTTGTGAACTATGTTTAAGTTCCTATTCATGTGCAATTCACTGACTGAAGCCACTGGTATTTCGTGACCTCCCTTGGTTACGACGCACGTGGTTAGTATGGAATGCTTTCAATACTGACCACTTCAGAGCACGTTTTCTCACAAATAACTCTTTGTGACCACAGTCGCTTGCATTAAAAACGATAGTGTATATAAAATACCAAACATTCTAACGGAAGTTAAGATATTGCATTAGCTTTTGCGACCATGGAAAAGCTTAGAAAATCAGTTGACAGATATTTCTGTTTTGAACAATACAAACATTTTAAACAACTTATTATCAGTCCACGTAAGTAGAATTATGTAACTCTAATGTTCGTCCAATTTCCAGGCGGAAGCATTTGCTGGCAGATCTGACATATGATTGATTAATTACAAAAGATCTATAATCTGTTCGCACGTCCTTCTGGATATTGAATACTTAATCCTGTAAATTTTTGTTACTGTTTTAAAAAACATTCCTAGAGGTATTAATTAACTATG
>JANRMR010191032.1:0-10678 GCA_025434825.1 Bergia sp. 'catenularis'
GGATTGATCGACTGATGAGATGCATCCTCAGGGAAACGTAGATACACCTACAGTTTAATGATACCCAAGGGCAGACAATTGTTTGAGTAGGATTTGGCCGACATCCCAACTAATACAGATCTTCATAAGTAACATAAAATAAACGGGAAAACATGTTAAGAGCAGCAGTTATTTTGCTATTATAAGTTTCATCCAGGTGATTGGAAGCATTGCTGTTGTTGTCTGTTCGTTTCACTGAAAAAACGAATGTTACAAATGGCATCAACTGATGTTACAAATGGTATTGACTCATGTTACAAATGGTATCGACTGATGTTACAAATGGCATCGACTGATGTTACAAATGGTATCGACTGATGTTACAAATGGTATCGACTGATGTTACAAATGGTATCGACTGATGTTACAAATGGTATCAACTGATGTTACAAATGGTATCGACTGATGTTACAAATGGCATCGACTGATGTTACAAATGGCATCGACTGATGTTACAAATGGTATCGACTGATGTTACAAATGGCATCGACTGATGTTACAAATGGTATCGACTCATGTTACAAATGGTATCAACTCATGTTACAAATGGCATCGACTCATGTTACAAATGGTATCGACTCATGTTACAAATGGCATCGACTCATGTTACAAATGGTATCGACTTATGTTGCAAATGGCATCGACCGTTGATGAAGCGGCGTCTTCCACGTTTCTCTCAATTGAAAGAATACAAGATATCTGTAGATCAGAAGGACGTCTACATATCGTGTTTTGTGTAATTTAAAATGATGCTGCCGTTGTAAGTGTCTTACATAGGGTAAAATGACAAAAGATTATCTCTCACAGGAGATAATTAGTGAGTTGTCCTTACCTTCACCAAGAATAAAAGCGGGTAACCAGAATTGGATTGGATGGTGCAACATGCTGAAAGCTGTTCAAAAGTATTTGTATTACTGAGACATTTGCTTTTGACCAATGAAATTCAATGACTCAATATAAAATGTTTCCTATCACAGGTCCCTAACAGAGAGCACAGTTTCCCAAGCAGTCAGTGCCGAGCTCGACGCAGTTTATCGTCTGCACTGCAGAGAGTATGAGCTTCAACTTCAACTGCAGCAACAACAGTTGGAACTCCAGAGGCAGCAATTACAACTTCAGCAGCAGCTGCAACAGTTGGAAGTTTTCCAGCAGCAGAACAGGCCTCCTCCTCCTCCTCCTCCTGCTCACGGCCCAGTACCACAGGTTTGTAATACACAGTCAGGGCTCAGTATTTTGCTATATATATATATAACAAATGCGTTTTTTTCGTATTTCAAAAACCTCCGGCTCTTAGCTGCTTTCTTAAGAAGCATGATCAAATACTTTGAGACAACCAAAGTGGCATAACACTTATTTTCTAAAATTTATTTTGCGCATTTCGGCTGTCAACATCAGTTCCATGAGCAATGCATGCGGTTTGTGCTGGTGTCGAAGTGTTTGAGCTGGTGTCGAAGTGTTTGAGCGTCACAGAAACAATAGTGATGTCAAAAATCACCCTCCGTACATACATCCAGGGAGCTTCGACTCATATTGGTTCTAGAGTTGATACTTTGCAAAAAAAAATTAAAAATACCACTTTCTTAAATTTTTTGAAGTGAAAAATAGCAAAATTGCTCCTGTGAAAACATAGTAGTTTGGGTTACGCATGTGTACGGCTTGCGTCGAAGTGTTTGCACTCCACTGAACACTGTTGACAAGCAGATTACAATTACTGTTTCAGCACATCTTTCTTGTATGTCACAGGCGACTTCAATTATTGCCAAATGCTTTACAAACTTTATTGCAGTGGTTTCTTAGCATCCCATCTAGTGTCAAAACTGCCATTTCTTTGCACATTCGTTCACGAAGGCAATGTCATTGAACGGGCACAGAACTTGCTATGTTGGGTAGGATTCATCAATCTTTGAATACCTGGTAAATTGTCACTTTTGTCCACGTTGTCCTGGTTATAGAATTGATACAACTTAATGAAGGAAAACTTAATTCCAATTTCAATATTTGCTGAAACAAGCAGAACTTCTTCGAAAACACATTTTCCTTGTTTTTGTGATTTCAGCCAATCAGATCACTCGAACCAGATGCCATTGCCACAGACCAGAAAATAGCCAAAATTATAAAATATCATAAATTATAAGATATTGGAGTTTACAAATTATTCTTTGTTGTTGTTTTTTTTGTTACCAGCTAGTTTTGAACTGTAGAGTGCTCTATATAAAGCTTTTGGAAGCAGAAAACAAATTCTTAATCACAATTGAATTCCGAGTTCCTTTGTTCTCTTCAGGGGTGAAACTTAGAACCTCACTTAAAAGTCTTCCGAAATGACTCTTATCAGCATGTTTCGACAAAATGACTCTTATCAGCATGTTTCGACAAAATGACTCTCATCAGCATGTTTCGACAAAATGACTCTTATCAGCATGTTTCGACAACCTGAGCGCGCTGAGGTTCTTATCCGTAAATTAACTTGTGTATCATGACAAATTTATGGAAGAATTCTTTTGCTGCTTAATATCTGTCAAAGGTTATAAAAATAGAGTTTTCTTACCTGCAAGGTTTTGTACTAGTTACTTTGTTACGTTTTAACCGTTCTTGAGTTGTGCTGGAGGCTTTAGCCTCCTTTTCACCCAGTCTCTTTTTCCAGTTTATTGTTAGAGTAATTAATATTTTACGCAGAGTAAATAATTTCCAAATTAATGGTAACAACAACAGCGACATATTTGATTTCTACCACGTTTGTAGTGTACGTACATTTAAGAAAACAACCTTGAAGTTAATAAGATGTAGTAGTTGGGCACCCGAAGTATCTGTAGAAGCTAATCTAGTCGGATACCCCTTGTATTTTGTAATTCAACAAGAGTTTGATAAGGAAAGGGAGAAAAAAATGTGCTATATAGAAATAATCGTTCAATGAGTAATCCTTGAAATGAGGCGGAGAAAAACAAAACGAAAAGTCTAGGGGAAACATATATTATTTGAAATACACATATCAAGATTGTAAACTTGTAAACGAGCAACGCATTCATTTGCTGGAATTCAATTGTGGAAAATTACCAAACTGGAAAAATGTATTTGCTGCTTCCAAAAAACAAACAAAGATATTCTGAACACTTCAATATGTTATTATTTTTCCAGCTTATGTTAAGAGTAGTTCGGCATAATATATGATAGTTTTATCTATTTTGCGCAAAGAGTAAATAATCTCCAGAGTATTGGCAACAATGCAATCATTTGCGAAAAAGAAAAAATAATAAACGCATTTTATAAAAACCAGATAATTTTGTCTGATGATCGGTGTTCTCATTTTTTTTTGGCAAATTCATCTACTAATTGTTTCAATATAAGAGCATTCTTTTCGAGACTTGTTTTAAATATCCACAAGTATATTTTGGGGTATCTTTCACTGAAAATGCTAAGGAAACAGCCCACAGTATTCAAAGAAGGTGCGTGCAATTTTTAGGAGGTTGCAAAGCTGTGTACCATAATAAGAGTTTGGTTTCTCTTTTCATTAAAATGTGTTTAGGCTCAAACAGCGACATCTGTTGAAGAGATTCCTTTCCCTGCACCAGTTCTTAGGCCTTCCTCACAGCCTCGCCAAGCGTCGCCAGCACTGTCCTTAATACCAACACCTGATGGTAAGACAGAAAACCTGGACACTAGTTTGTATTTGATACTGATCAATGTGGTCCGAGTTTATATATAAAGGGTTTATATTACGAACCATTTTAGCCGACTATAATTGGCAAAGCTAAATTTCCTTAGGAAAAAAAAGTTGGAAATTTGTTAATTTGCCGAGTTTTCGGGATTTTTTGGAGAGTAGCTAAGGTCCCCTCAACAAAGGTTTTGTCCTAATGGCCTTTTGGCAGGTCTCACGTGACATGACGTAATACCCTTTTCTGATTGGCTAAAGTCTTTTGGTGGGCAAAACAATATTTCGTACCAAGGATTTCACTGTCAGAAGTTATAGTTAATGATTTTCTACGGCGATATTTTTCAAAGATGCAGGTGGATAAAGACTCTGATGATCAAGGATATATTTTAATAGAGGAATGTCTGTCAAACGAGACAATTTCCTGTGCACTCAAGTCATTTACGATGGCAGAATTCGTATCTTATTTTGTTGAGTCCTAGCGGCAGACAAGCAGCCAGCGAAAGATTTCATATCACTGAGAGAGTCGTCCTACCTGCTTTTCAAAGACGGACACATTCAAAATATTGATTTAAAACCAGGATTCCAAACCCAAATAATCAAAAGTAATGTCTACCTGAAATGCGTAAAGACCGGGTCTACAATATACTTATTAGAGTGAAAGAGAACACTGCGAAACATCCAGTTCGCCCAGTGCGATTGTCTCGCAGGAAAGGGACCAAAAGCAACTTGCAAACACATTGCCGCTCTTTGCTATGCTTTGGAAGACTTTAGCCGAAACGTTTTGACTGATGAAGAACCTTTATCCTGCTCCGATAAATTAATGCATTTGAAATGACAAAAAGCCAAAGTGACTGTGAGTTATGGTACAAAGCAAGAGCACCAAGGATCACCGGGTCTTTGTGTGGAAGAATTATCAATCGCATCAAAGAGATGTTCCCATCATCTGTTTTGAAGTCCCTTCAAACAGCTCTTCACTCACTCGTTAAATCTTCTTTTAGGTCTCTCTTTTACTTTCTTCCTCCAAGCGAAAATACTGGGTACATCGTCTTTTCCTTTCCTTTCACCTCCTTCAAAGTGATCACTGCAAATTCGAGTGTGGCCATTAACTGGAATGCTTTCACATCTTATACGAGAAAGCCAAGTTTTCAGTAGCATTTTGTTCTTCAAGGGAAGACTATAAAATTTAACATTTGAGCCTCTCTTTTGACGATTCGTACATGACGGCACAGCACAACTAGAAACCATAATTTTGATGCTCGACGGTAGACTGCTTTAACCAATCAGAAAAGGGTATTACGTCATGTCACGTGAGGCCTGCCAAAAGGCCATTTGTCGGATCCGAGCAGTTTCGTTCTGCCGAGAAATAACATGAAGGAACAAAAATTGTGAGATTAATAACCTTGCAGTTGTTATTATTGTTAACGTGCATAGTTTCTGATCTTACGAATTGTCAAAAAAATTCAGCGATTTACTTTTGTTTGCTTGTTTTTGTAGTTCAAGAAACGTCAGCAGAAAGGCTGTCACAAGATCGGTCACGTTTGTCTCATAAGTCGTATCATGACAGTTACGCAGCCTCCGAGTCACTCAAGGAACAAAACACTGGTGATCGTACTGTGAAGTTTTTTAGAAACTCAGGAATATCAGCAGAACACTCTCGAAGGTTTGTGAACTTTCTTTCTCAACCTCCAGTCTTAACCTTGCTAAAAAAGACTCTTCAAAAATTGCCACGAACCACAAACTCTGTAGTTTTCAACGTTTTCAAACAAACATCACTCTAAAGGTATTCAACGTATCGGGCTCAACACTTTGGTTAGCACAACCTTGCCATACTTTTTCGATTCATTGGAACTTTTTGGATTTATGCTCTTGAACCAGAATGTAAAGAATGGTAACGTCATACTGAAATCCGTCTAAAGGATATCACCAAAGATTATATCTTTAAATTGACAGTCCAACACACAATTATCCAGATTCTGTTTTTTGATAATTAAAAGTATTGAAATCGAGATAGATGAGCTCTCAATCCTATTTTATACCGTGTTTCCTGCTATTTAAGTCTATAAATCTACTTTGTAAGTTGTGCTGTTTAAACCATTTTCAGAAAATTATTTGGCTCTTTGACTGTTGCTTATTTAGTCTGTCAATCACCTTAGAAATTTGCTGTTCTAGCCCTAACGAAGCCTCTGTGAATTTAATGGTTCCATTTGAGGAATCTTTACAGCCTCATCGCATGATTCAATTGAATTATTTAACTTAGTAAGCAAAAGGTCAGTCATTTTTAATGCAAATTTTTCAGTCACTTAATTTCCGATTTGGTTTACCTTGATTAATGTGGGCGTGTTTTGTCTGCACGAGGAGGACTGGAGGTTCTGTTGATGGCCTCCATCTGTGACTGTGGCACATGTTGCATAATTACTAAACAAAGTCTTGTTTGACTTAGTTAATGTCTTTGACTGTGACTAACAACGAACAGTCACAGTTTTGTTTACTAACTGAGGATATGCCTTTGACTACCTTACCTAAATGTTGCAAGATTAATTATGATATGATTATAATAAAAAAAACTTTTGGTTGTTGCTAGGTATAATGAACACAACAAAGAAAATGTAGCGGAACACAGTAACACATCCTCCCAGCACTTGCACACTGCACATAACACACCTGGGGGCGGGCAGAGCATTATGGGTCATTCTTCCAACAGCCATACAGCACAAATGCCTGAATTAATAGAAGAGACTCTCATGGAGAGCAGCGCTTCCAGCCGAATGTCTTTGGGAAGAACTGGGCACGAGGTTCAGGCTGCACCGACATTCGCAGGATTAGCTAATCCTGACAACCAGTTGGCTCAAGTGACACTGATGAGAGAAGGAAGTAGAATTGAAAGTCGAGCTTCGAGTAGAGCTACGACAGTATTTCCTGGATACGAAGCTGGCCAGGTGGATATGATTGTGACCGCTGGCCAACCGTTGTCTCACTTGAATGTAAGGCGAGACGACACTTTTAGAGTCAGCAGAGCTGGGAGCAGATCATCCGTGAGGTCCACAGAGAGCATGAAGGAGCAAGAAAACAGGTGTTACTACTCGCTTTATCAAGATCCCGACAGTTGTACCAGTGTAAGAACACTGGACAGCGATAAAGTTGGAGCACGTATAGTACATGTTGGTTTCCCACAAGAAGATACTCCAGAAAATCACGCGTACCGAGATGAGCAGAGGATCCCTCGGGTTACTTCTGAGACTGTTGTCTCCTCGTTAGACGATCGTGACCCACGAAGATCATATTCGTTCGGTCCTGAGTCCACAGGTGAAGTCCGCGGTGCGGTTCTCCAAAACAACCGATATTCACTACACTCCAGCTTATTGGATACGGGCAACAGTGATTTAGAAGCTCTAAGACAAGGTCATGGTCAAGAGTTTGCAAGTTCATCTCAGAAACAAGATTCATCTTTCCATGCAAGGTAAGTTTTTTCAGTTTATTTAATTGCTGTTGCAAGGGGGTAACGTGGGTTTAGGGTTTATGAGTCGCAAAAGACACTTTAAATTTCTCCTGATATTATTTAATTTCTTGAAAAAGCCAACATCTTAGGACGTACCCTCGCTGAGGTCACACTTCAAAAACTGTGAGAAAATGAGGACACACATACGAGCATAATAAAGAGGTTTTGTCATACCTTGACATATGGCAAAATAAAATGAGATGTCAGCCCTTGACAATAAATTGTGAAATAAGGAGAATTGTTAACCCGTGGCATAGGACCATGAAATAAGAAGTATTATCAGCCCATGACATTGCACCATAAAATAAGGGGTAATGTCAGCCATTGATATTAGACCATAAAATAAGAAGTATTGTTAGCCGTTGACATTGAACCATAAAATAAGTATTGTCAGCCCTTGACATTGGACCATAAAATAAGTATTGTCAGCCATATTGGACCATAAAATAAGTATTGTCAGCCCTTGACATTGGACCATAAAATAAGGGATATTGTCAGCCATTGATATTTGAGCGTGAAATAATGGGTACAATGGGTATAATGGATGAGGAGGGGCACGGAAGTGTTTGGGCTTCAGAGTCAATATTTTGCTGGGAATTGAGTTTTGTTGCATTGTGATTTTGGACTAGATCAACAATGATCAGGGACAAAGCCAGGTCTGATTTGACGACGGCTGGAATGCAACCTTAGTGAATCCAGTTCTGGTGTCATAAAGGGGGCCGTCCATACTGTTTTAATAACATGTTGTTATGTATTTATGATAATTTTCCAAAAAGATTAAAGCCATTCAGCTCGTTACTATAAAGGCTTGCAGGGGAGGGGGCGGCCCACTCCCCCCCCCCCTAACCTGCGCCTGCCTTTTGTATGCACCGACTAATTTAGCCGAACAAATTTGCTGAATAGCGCGTTTTAAATGTAGTTCAGTGTTGAACTATGAGTGTCACTTACCCAGATGCAGAGGTGAGTTTTGTAAAGTGACTGGGAAGAGCGAACTTTACTCAGTTAGTTGCAACTCACCCGTTTATGTTTTCAGTTAGTTATGTTTATGAACGAAATCAGTGAAACAGGTGAATCAAATGTTGAAGCTACTGATATTTTTATCGGTTTTGTCAGGGTTCAGTCTTGCATACATTTTGTGAAAAACGAGCAAACTGTGAATGTGTTTTATTTCCAGTAGGTCTGTTGGGAGCCGTGTTTATCCAGAAACACTAATGAATATTGTGCAGGACCTTGAGTATAGTGAGTGTGGAGCCGGGATCAGACAACCAAGCGACCGTGGCAGCTATCAGAGGCCACCGTTTGCCATCATTGACGGCAACGAAGGTTCTGCGAAGCAATCTGAAGTCAGAAGCTACTTTCAAGGAACAATGAGCGAACCTTCAGCAGTAAGCGTAACGGAAAGAGCGAGACGGTTGTCCAGACCCCAACCGGGTACCGTCCGCGAAAAGGCACTGAACTTGAGTTCTCATTCAGGGTTTTTGTACGAACAAAGGAGAAGTGATAATGTTGAAGAAAGACTCGGTCTTGATACTCCCTCGGCTAATGAAGACACAAGAAACGTAGAGGGGAGGTCTCGGGGAGAGGAAATACGGAACAGCGACATCCTGACCGCACAACACTCTGCTAGCCATCCGTACTCGGGCACGATCAATGGAGCAGGGGGCACAGATACCGCGGACTCGGGCTACTCGCAAGATTCTTACCGAGATAGAAGTCCGCTGACCAGTAATCGAGACTATTGGGACCCAGAGCAAGAGGAAGCAGAAGTCCTAAACGAGATTTTCTTTACCAACAGTCGAAAGAGATAACTGTTTATGGCTATTTTATTGGGAATAGTTAGTTTTCTTATCTTTTAGACACAAAAAACGTGCATAAACATTCGAATGGAGACTTGGTTATGTGGGACGAAAAATAGGCGGACGCATCACCTTTGACTGTAGGTGGATTGAAACGAGAAGTATATAACTTTATAATGATCAAAACTCGGTCAATTGGAGGAAACATTTAACAAAAGAAAGTAATCATCCCTTTTGTAATTCATCATATAATAAATACATATATATGTAGGTTACATTTAATGACATTAAAGTTTTAGATATTAATTTTTATGCACATTTGATCATATTTAAAATGTTAATTTGCGCTGTTAAAAAAATAGTATTAATAATAATAATACGAATTCATGAATCCTGTATCTTTATCCCAAGTGCAAACGGGGCTATTCCGAAAAAAGATCATATCTAGAATATCCGGTAGTAATAAATTATCACTATTAATAATAATAATAATAATAATAATTATTATTATTATTATTATTAATAGTGATCATTACCTTACCACGCCACTATGCACTGCGTTCATTGGTTCATCTCTTACCTTACCCTGCCACTATGCACTGCGTTCATTGGTTCATCTCGTACCTTACCCTGCCACTATACACTGCGTTCATTGGTTCATCTCGAACTTAGCCTTGTTACTTTGTACCGCACTTATTGGTTCATCTCGTAGTTGTCCTTACCATTCCAGATATCAGGTTGTTAATTCCAATCTTTTTACCGGACATTAATTGAACAAAACGCAGTATATAAAGTTTCTTATTTTTTAGCATTCAGTTTTATATGTTTAAACATTTATGTATGAAAAAAATGTGCGAAACCATTAAAACTTTGGCATATTATTACTAATTATGGTTAAGTAACAAATTTTAATATTTTGTCTTGAAACAGTCAGATGCTCCGAGTCTTCCCATCCTCAGATTGTTCTTAAATTATAACCGTTTTACTATTTTTTTTTTATCTAATTCAAATTTCGGGCAATCTGAGAAGAACTCTTTACAATCTGGGATTGAAAAGATATTTCTATTGCACCCTGGAAATCCCTCTTAGTGATGCTACCTTGCACTGAAGAAAAAAAACACGTCGGATATATATTTTTGAAATTGGCTAAGCTTGCTTTATTTTTAGGGGTGAATGAAAACAATTCTGGATAGAAAACAGAGCCATCTTACGCTTAAAGTAGCTTGCGTTAATGACTAAGCCGGCGCATAGACGGCAGATGTTATAGCCTGCGCAGGTGGCCAGGGACACGCAGAGCTGTTATGGCGGGTGCGGCAGCGCTCTTGAAAGATTTTAGGTTTGGTTCGGGTGTTACATTATTGGGGAGTAGGTTCCAAGTCCTAATAGTTCTAGGAAAAAAAGAGTAACTGAATGCTAGTATAGATGATGGAGGTTGTAGTTACATAGATCGGTTATGTCTAGTACGTCTCGGATTTGGTTTAACACAAGAAGGAAAAGAGATATTAACAACATTATTGTGGATCTTGTAGTAAAATAGAGTTACTTGGGAAACAAGGCGTCTGTTTTCTAGTACGGTGGCCCACAAGGGCAATGCAAAAATATTTTTCCCAATACAAAAAAAATATATCCCAGTACAAAAATATTAATCCCAGTACAAAAATAAATATCCCAGTACAAAAATATTAATCCCAGTACAAA
>JANRMR010191043.1:0-16190 GCA_025434825.1 Bergia sp. 'catenularis'
ACGAAGCACTGACGGAGGAGGGGGGGGGGGGAGGGGTAAAGTGCGCACCGAGGACCACAAGTTTATCAGTTACCACAATTACTGTCACGTGTTACCCTCGTTAAAGAAAGTCGTTTTACCTTTACCTTTTTACGTACTCTCCCATGTGGCCCTCACCACTACACCTGGATTATCCTACTCTTACCAAAGAAGTGTGCGAGTTCTTTTAAGTACCCTGGAAAAACATTTCAGATAACTACACCAATGGCTTAAAGGGGCTCTTTTCAAGAAGTTGAAGTTTTATGTTACTTATCAAAATGATTTCAAAAGAAAACAACTTAATCCACTAAAAAGACAGTAATCGATCATTTCTGCCAAGGTTTTATGCATTTTAAAACAATTTACTACATTGTGTTCCGGCCCAGAACATAAGAACTGACAACTCTATAAATCCAACTTAATCACCTCCTAAAATAGACCATGCGTAGCATTTACCTCTTGAAAAACTTAGATTAATATCTGAATAGTACCCGCTTAAAGATATTTTAACCTGAAACAGGTTTTTGTCACCGAATCCCTGAGCATGCATAAAGCCGTGAAAGAGCCTTTTTAACGTCCCTGTTCACGGACACCGTGGCTAAGGAAGGTCGTTCAACACTGACCAGATTAGGACTTGAACCCGGGACCATCTGGTTGGCGATCAGAATTCTTACCAGCTGCACCAATCTCGCTAATGAAGAACTGCAATTTCTAGGAAGTTCTACACTAACTCAGTCTAACCTTAAACTCGTCTTCTGTCTCTGCATCAAGCAGAAGCTGTCGTGTTTCCATGTCAGACATCAATGTTGCAAATGTTCTCCCCGTTTCCTCAGAACTCTTGGTGCTTTTCTTAATGAAATGAAAAGAATAGCGGATTTCATTGTTCACATTTCGTTCATTAGCAGAAATTATAGCACTAATTAATTATATCCATTTTGAAATCACTGGTGATTCCTGCAATTTGACTGGTTCCCAACAGCAGTGATTAGTATCTGTAATCAAATGGTGACGAGCGAAATAGAAAATAGAAAATAATTTCACGCGCATGTTGTCAAAAATCTAGTAATTTCCCGAGCCTTTAGACATGTACATGTTGTTTTAAAAGTTCCAAAACATTCCAAAAATCTTTTTGTTTAATAAAAGTTTTCAAATTTTTGAAACTACATGTATTTCAAACAAATGTATGAAGTTTTATTGAACAATATTTGTCTTACTGTTTTCCTGGGAGTGAGAACTAGTACAACAAGTTGGATCCCCAAATGAGGTGAGCCGAGATTAGCAGCATGCTTCAGTCGGGCAATGGCAAGCCGACTCTGCTGAAGACAAGATAAATCGGCCCTGAGGTAGCGAGAAAAATTGTTATCAATATACTGCATTGATGCTGAATGTACTGTACAAGTGCATAGCTGATCCTACTAAACTAAATATCCTGTATCATATAATTTTCATACATTGTATATTTCATCTTTGTCAAAAATTAACAACCGCATCGCTCGATACACTCTGCCTACACTCTGCCTACTCAAATGCTGGGCCAAAAACGCAAACATAAATATGATATTCGAGCAAGAACTTGCACAAGACGTTTCCTGTTATTCGTCTTTTCTAACATTCGAGTACTGATCCAGAAAATTAAGCTAGAATTGCTTCGAAACGTGTTCAAAGGGGTTATTCGCCCACCACCCGATATCTGCGGAATTGATGTACCGGTAAACATCGCATTTTGGTTCTTTAAGAACTGAAATGTGATGTTTTCGATCGACGGCAACTCAAAGCTTAGTAAAGCTCGATGTAGTTACAACTGACATCGGAGGAATCTGCAGAACAAGTTCATCTTCAGGGGTAAGACGGCTATAGATGTCTTCGTTATAACTTCATTTACACTACAAAACGTAGCTACGAGTGCTCATACAATTCACGTCTCAACAACGTTTCCAGTTTGAAGCGTGCAAATGGTTTTTAAAATTCATTCGTTAAGGTTTTGATCGTGTTGCAGATGGCAAAAACAATTGAAACAAATGACGATTACAATGTACTTTCGAATTTGTATGTACCGCGGATCCGCGGGTCAGTTCATTAAAATGTGCATATCTGCTTTGCCTTCGACCCTCGGGTCACCCGCAACCCTCGACCCGCGACCCGCGGGTCATGGTATCTTACCTCTGTGCACGGTACTCTATATTTACTGTAATCTTATATCTTATCTTTCTGTACATTTATCCTATAGACCTTAAATCTTATCTTATCATAATGAAACTTAAAAATGTACATGTATCTTATTACCCTATCTTATCCTATCTTATCTTATGGTAACTTATATTAAGGTGTTCACAGAAGCCAGAGGAAAAAACTACCATCACCTTTCTTTTAACTTGATCCCCGTCCCCCTCTGCTTTCACCCAGAATCCTTTGGCAGGTATTTTACAGTTTTGAAACAATTTTAAATTGCAACAGGAAGAACACAGACAGAATTTAAGCAGATTGAAATTCCATGACTTTTTCATGACCTATGCTCATTCTCCCTGGCTCTTTCAAGCCTGTAAAATGATACTTCAAATTCCATGACTAATTCTGCACACTTTTTCCATGACCATATAAGAATTATTCATGTATGTGTGAGTCCTGTGTTGTAAAACATGTATCTCCAACTCAGAAGTGTACTTACATTGCCACCAACCAATTGTTGGTCTGTTCATAAACGCCTTCTTCAGATATCTCAGTTTCTTGGATAGTGTGCGCCAGGCTCTGAACTGAATGATTGAAAAAGTAGAAAATTTTAAAAAATAAGCTTAAGCCTTAACCTGCACATAATGGTCAGCACAGAAAACTGGGTCCTTTCCCAAGCAAAATGTATCTTAAAGCCTTCAATACAGTGTAGCTAATCATAAGTTTTGTCACTGCTTATTATAAGATACAACTTTCAGTGAGTTACACTGAGACATTACATCATATGGTTAGCCTGTCTGGCATAGCAGTTGAGAAAAACTTTTTTTTTTGTCGATTGTGAGAACAAGAGAGAGGTTCAGAACAACTCCTCAATGTCGATATCTGACATTAATTTATCCCAAGTTTCTGAAGCTCTAAGCAGATAGAGCACTGGGGTGAATCTAGAAGTGTTGAAGAGAGGGGAGAAAAACAAATGAATTCTAAAGGTACAAATTTAGAGATGGGAAATTTTTGAGTTTGAACTAAAAGTTTTGTGAATGGCATCTCTCATAATTTAAGCTCTAAGCCTTGACCAGTTTAAAAACAATGGATGTTCAATAAAATACATGTACATATATATACACTGTAATACATTTCAAGCTCAAACGGCTTAACCTTCCTACTGTAGATCGATCTATCCCTGATACATATAACTTGCCCTTGACTGGACGCTATACATTGTATAGCCTGGCCATTGCCAGTTAGCCCACAAGGCATAACACGAGCAGATGCACACTTATAAAGACTATTAATACTCGACATGTGCAAATCAACCACATGTAGAAATAAAATATCTTACTTTGAACATCAATATGTATTTTGAACATTCATTTTAGTGACAGTTTAGTTTATTCTCAAATTCATCACACAATAACAATATAAAGTACGTGTAGAAAACACATACAAGTTTACAAAAACCAGCATATAAGATGTGAAAGGAGAAGAAAAAAGACTTGAGTATGTTCCACTGTTGCCCACAAAACTATGTTTTTTACATAAATACTCACCTGAGTCCTTTCTAAAAAACTGTGCTCTTGCTTCACTCAAATCACAATCAATCTGCTCATTTTCCATCAACTTAGTTAGCATATCATCAACTATCCCCAGGGGGGTGGACTGGGGTAGGTCCAGTAGAATAGTTGGATTATTCAGGAATCGCTCCACATCCTTCTCAGCTCTCACCTCATGGTAGAAATTCTTAAATTTCACACCCTGTTTTTTGAAACAAACTACAAATTTACAACTGTTTGCATTTCTTTACAAAACAAAACTACTGGTATATAAAACTGAAGAGCACATGGCAACCATGTTGATACATGTACAAGTGTATATATATTTCACACTCACCAGGTGATTGGCTCTTGCGTACAAGGAACGCCTGACTGAATTGAATATACATGTATGGCACCATCCCAGAAAGCTGCGCACACACAAAATGGTCTCAAAATGGCCGTCATTTTAAATTACAGTCATTGGTTTTAAAACAGTTCTAAGTATTATCAAAACTCATTATGTTTAAATTAATTTATCAGCTAAAGTTGTAGATGGGCTAAAAGGCAATTTCTTTGTTGAATATAATTGCCAGAACTTGTCTGTTTAATAGTTCGTTTTACGGAATTCGTTTCTTTAGCAAAATGAGAAAACATCAGCGATCATTACTAATCTTGCAGCGTGTTCTGGGATGGTGCCTTTTGGGCAGACCTGAAAGCATGCGCTGATTGGCTTACTTCAAGCACGTGATAAATGTCCGATCACCTGGCAAATCCAAAATTGCAAGCTTTATTATCTATTGCAAGAATAAAAATGTATTCATTTCATTAATTGTTTTGAATGGATAACAAGAGTTTGTTGACCCTTTTAAAAAACAACAAAGAAAAACAATGAGATCGAGGCACATGTAGAAAAATTCATTTCAACAAAGTTCTGGTGAAATTGTTAACCTCTGACCTTTATAAACTTTATCTCTGGAATCCAGACACATGTACTTTCCTTGGGGTATACTAATATCAGAACAAACCCAGTAAAGACCCCAACTACGTGAAATTAAAATGTCAGTTTCCATGTACAGATGTCCCTTATTTTCATGATAAGACCAAACCAAGTTGATTTTTAGAAGCACTGGCTTTTTCAAAAGTTTTAGCACTGGAAATAGAGAAAATTTTAAAAAAATCACAAAAACTCTTGAGTGTTGTTTTTCTTCCAAGGTCCGGGGTGTTATTTACTCTTTTATTTAGGCAATCTTAAATGTGATCATTTTTATGATGAGGGAACTCAGCTACATGAAGGACTGAACTATAATTTTATTACCAGTAATCATTTTGATTTTTCAATCTAGTATTTTGCACAACAAAAACATCAAATACAGGAACAGTCTGCAGATTGGTAAACGGTGAAAAACAAGTTCGATTTTTATTTTATTGTTGGTCTGATCCATGCTTCTACATGTATATTAATTATCTTAGTTTGGCCTAACTTCCAATAATCAATAATAATTAATAACAGTATAATTCTGATAGAGTTTTAAAACACTTTTTCTGCACTGTGCAAAAACATTCGAAAACTCACGCCAAGCTTTCAGCTCGTGCTCAAGCCTTGATCACGCCTAACTGACTGATTGCAGTGTCAGTCATGCTTTATGACTACGGTCTTTTGGGCCTCGTGACCATAAAAGATTGTGTTTTAAAACTCTATCAGAATGACTTCACCTGTGTAATTTAACTTGCATCAAAGAATCACAGTAACAATTAAAAACAAAATTATTGATTATCAATTAATATTATTAATTAATAATAATTAATAATAGTAATAATTAAAAACAAAACATTTCTTCATCTGGGCAAAAAAATAAATTTTTTGAAAAAATTTTACGGTTAATTATAATGAATATGTATGTAAAAAAACATACATTTTCTTTTAAATATACAACATTTTAAAAACTATTTTATATAAACAAACTGGTTGTACCAGTTATTGGCTAACCTGCATTTTTGTCATCACCAATGAAGTGTTTCTTTGCTTCATGCATTCATTTGCAACTGGATGGTAAAAAATGAAATTTCACTTAGAATACAAATCAACAAAAGTACACATTTTCAAACTTACTAAAATAATAGTCCTGGAAGGCATGCAAATCAAGGTTACTTATATTATCTGTGTCTTGCATGTAAAAATTACAATTCAGGGTTCGATCGACATTAAGTATTTTACATGTAGCTAAGTCACTGGCCCATCAAGCCAGTAACAGGGTTCATACTGTTCTGGAATTTTCAAATTTCATGACTTTCCATGAGATTTTCCATGACCTTTTTGTTTTTTTCCATGACCTCATGGCTTAAATATCAGGGTAACAAAAAGGTTATCTCAGTTTTGCCCTAAAAAGGAGGGTCGGCTGAATAGTACATGTGCGAGTCGGCTTTTATACACCAGGATTTAAGATATGCGAAAGTATCTGGGTTTTGCTATTTTCAAGCATACATGTACAGGTAAATGATGCTCGTGATGAAAAGTGATTGATTTTGCATTAATTTGAAGTGTCCACAGTGTCAAACTTTTAAACCAGAAAACTCAGTTCTATTCATTTTCCATGACCAAAGCTAAAAATTCCATGACCAAAGATAAAATTCCACAACTTTCAAGGCCTGGAAAACAAATTTCAAAAATTCCATGATTTTCCAGATTTTCCATGACCCATACAAACCCTGAGTAAAATTCAAAACTTACTGGCCCAGCATGAAAGTGCACAGTCTGTCCAACACTAAAAGTTTCAGGTCTGCACAGTCCAATTCTTGTCGGTTTCACAGTTGTACATAAATTGACACTGTCTGGGATAGGATCGCCCTAATACTGACTTAGTTTCTGTATATCATTCATCAAAAAATTGACTCAATATTTTCACATTAACAGAATTAACACAGTAACTTTTTAGAATGGTTCCTGGTTCCATTGGGTCACCACTTTTGAAAACTTACTATTGTAAGTAACTCATAATGGCATGAAGGGGGAAAAAGTGTCTTGGGGCCATCAGGCAAGTATTAATTCCAAGTCCAGCAACATGTTGTTTCAAAAAATCCTAACCCCACCACAGAGCAAGGAAATTGGAAACTCCTAGGGGTACATGTGGGGGGTAGGGCATTATCCTGGGCAGGCCAAGTATTTTTATGCACATTCATGAACATATCTATATCAATAATGTAAGTAACAGACAACAAAAGTGACTTTAGAACCATAATTAGAAAAGTACTCTTGTTTCATATTCAAAAGTGCAGACAGCATGATTAACAGTTTGAATTAAAACCACAGGAAGCCCAACTCTATAGAACAAATGATGAAGATTACCAAAAAATGGTCCAAAACAGATATAAACTTGAGGAGATAGATGTGAAAGAAAATCAAGAGACTTTTGGTTGCTCCCAGTCTCTCAAAAGTCTTTCGATTTTCTTTTGCATCTATCTCCTCGAGTTTATATCCATTTTGGACCATTTTTTCGGCAATTTTCGTCATTTTTTCTATAGAGTCAGGCTCCCTGTGTTAAAACTTCAACCATCTCCTGCTAGTCCTCTAGACCAAAAAAAATAAATTTGCACTTGATAAAACACTCTTTCAATTTAGGACCCATTGTTTCTATGTACTACTTCTTTAATTTGTTTTCATTGATTTGTAATCCGAGTGACTCTGAAAGGAAACAAATGATTTGGGATTGAAAGTGACCCACCAACTTATCACCGTCTTCAAAATGCTCAAAGTTTTGCCACAATTTTGGAAAACTACCACAAATATCTTGTGAGTACAGTGGAAATAATTCTTATTATATATGCAAGCAATTAAAACAGTAATATTCCTGTGTAACAACCTACATGTACGTGTATAGCATCACAGTCAAGGCTACGTATTATATCTATTTCTCAACTCAATCTCAAAGTTCATATTTTTTGTGTTTCAGGCACATTTAACTGGTTTTAATTAAAAAAACATAGATTACTTAGTCACACTTCAGAAATTTATTTAGTCCCATATATAGCTGATTTTTAACTTTCAACCATGCATGTAACCATTCAGTTTGTAGGTGTTAGATATTACCTTATAAATAATTACAAAGGAGAATATTTAAAAATAGTGTTGTTCTCACTATTTTTGAGTACATATCTTTTTCTAGTACCATGAATACACTGTCATTGGTCAGCAATTGTAAAGCTCTATCTGAGGTGCAAGATAAACAAGCTGAATGGTGACCATATAAGGCAAATGTTCTTTTGTTTAAATGTCACTTAAATTAAGTACCTGGACTTTGCCCGCACATTTTCAATACAAATTAATCTTGAATATTTAAACACTGTCTGTTTTCATCTCAGCAGAAGATCATAGTATTAATATTTCTATTATTATGCAAACAAAAAAGTGAAAACACCTTTTAGCATCACAATCACATGCAGCTATATTGCATCTAAGTTTTAACTCATTTTCAAAGTTCATTCTTTTTGTGTTTTAGGCACATCTGTACAACTGGTTTGCATAAGTAACAAAATCTAGATTATACAGTGTCACTTTTTTATAAGAACCAATATTTTGGATCATGAAGGTTCATGAATTGTTCTTAAATTTTTGGGCATTTCAGCCTCAAATTGTTCTTAAATCTGTTCTTATTTCTTTGTAGTTAATACCATTGCTCTACCTTGACAAAAACCCAGAAATTAACACAACCTCAGCCCTTGGGTCTCCACACTGTATGAAAATAAAATAATGTTGCAAAAGCAATAAAGTTTTGGTGTGCTCTATTATTGACTTGATTAAGGCCCAGGTCCCACTAGAGGACAAAGTTGTTTATTTAGAATTAACTCTGTCAAAATCCTGTCAACACATCCCTTGCATTAGTGCGACCTACTTTTTTCGTCCACTAGATTTTTAGTCCAGTTGGATTAAACTTCAAAGACACCAACATCCTGCCTCTGAGCTGGACAATTCTGCGACAAACGGAAGCTAAAGCAATTGTCTTGTTTATTTAACCCACTTCACTGTGATCATACATTATCAAAATCCATTTTAGAATTCAAAAGTAAACACACACAGCTGCCACACCCAAAAATAAACATGGCTGTGTTTATTTGGTAGTTTTGTCTTTACAGTGCATACTCCGTCTGGACAAAAATAAAATAAAAATCTTTCGTCCTAGTTTCATCAGGTCAAAAACTTTAGCCCAGTTTCGGCCAGATGAATAGGTTTTCGTCTACTAGTGTGACTCAGCCCTAAGTATTGAATTTCAACATCTCCTCTTGAAATACTGATATGGTTCCAACTCTTGTTACAACTCTGACTCTTTCCAGTCTCAGACTGTTTTACTTTTTTCTTAAATTTTGGGTGATCTGATCCTTGTTGTTCATGTGGAGTTGTTTAAAAGAAAAAAAGGGTGCACTTAGTGGCACTTGGAGAAATTTAGTTCCAATGATGACTGCTAACTTTCAGCCCTTAACTGTGTGTTTGTATGCATTCGTTATCACATAAGATACATACAGTACTTAGTTTGTGTGGGTAAAACTAGAAAGGAGATCAGTCTTTTCTCTAGACAGTGCCATACCATATATTGAAATGCAAATCAACCCTAAAACCATTATATACATTGCTGCTAGCCTATTCAAAACTTATTTTATTATGTTTACAAGTCGTGCTCCCTTGGCCCTCTAATTAAATTTGCATTATTCTTGTTTTTCATATAATTGTTTATCGGATAGAAGCTGTTTACTTGAGAGGGGCGTACACTGCAAATGCTTGTAAAATTGATGAACACCTAAGAGTCAATATTTTTCTGAACGGTAACCAGCTTACTTCCCTTTCTTAAGGCTGGTGAGCAATTTACTTGACTCAGTTCCACTGGCTTTTGCTGTTCTAAATCAAAGTTTGGCGATAAAAGCACGCTTCAAATTAAAGGTGTTTATTTCTATCAAACGTCATATTCTAAAAGGATGAATAGCAGAAGGAAATTGAAATGAAACTGAAATTTTCAAATTCTATGACCCAAATATCTCGAGAGAGAATGAGTAAAAAAAGGCACAAAATTCCGATATTTTCAAAACAATAAAATAGAATATGCATTTAATATTGAAATGGGTCAAGTCAAAAACATGTGTGTTGGGAGCTCGTGTCGATTCTTGATAATCATAATATTTCTACAGAACAACGAAAATTTAACTTTACCGGATGACGAAGAAAAAGTGCGATTTCGTCCATCGCAACCCTCAGACTTCACAGCCAAGCAAATGTCAGTTGTTGACTCGAGTTCTGTTAAAGTATTCGTCGAAGATGAAGCGAAGGAGCTTGCACAATCCGCAATTGTTACCTCAACAAAGGCCTCGCTGTCGACTTCGGCAATTGCCACTTCTAGAACATTTTCCGAAGAATCTGTGGCAGCTTCACTTTCTGTTACTGTCTCTAAAGTCGTAGGAGTTGTTAAGGGGCTGCTAGCCACGTTGTCCGTACTGCTCTGACCATTGATCGAAGTTTCTGTCGTGCTTTCAACACGGCTTTCATTGCTTTCCAAAGATACAGGGCTTGCCATGCGAGAATCGCTAGTTGACTCACCGTGTATGGTCTCCATGGCACGTGTCCTTTCTGTCCAAATGATCCAATACACTAAGCTTTTCTGTGAAACAGTTGAATTAAATGTCCTTAATATGCATCCGGCCAGACAATGAAGTCTATCGACACAAATTACGCAACGCCAATGAATCGCGGAAATCTGCCCACAATCAGAAGATTAACAAACCAAGAGAGAAGAATCTAATACATTTTTTTAACATCCATCGTTCTTTAACACCAGTACATTAAAAATGCAATCATGCCACGAGATTCCATAATTTGGAGCGAAACAGTTCCCGCCACCAGTTTGTACAAAGCAACCTTTGACTTTTTCTCGCACGTCAGACATCAAGTGGATTCAAGTGTAGTCACCAGTCCTCCTGCTTCGTGGCCACGGCCGGATACAGAGTTAGTTCTGAAAATATGAAGTATTTGAAAACTATAATTTGCAGCCATTAAAGGCGGTGTCACACGCTACAATTATTCATGCAACTTGTCTCGCAACGCCGTTGCGAGACAAGTTGCAGAAGGGGTGTTACACGGTGCAATGGTTGGTGTAACTTGATAAAATTAGCTGCCGGTGAAATGTTGGTGTAACTTGATAAAATTAGCTGCAATCGTTGCGAAAAGTAGAACCGAATCCTACTTTCTGCAACGATGGCTGCAACTTGTCTAGCAACGATTTTGACCATTGCAGGGGGTGCTACACGGTGCAATGGCTGGTGCAACTTGTCTCGCAATGGCATTGCGAGACAAGTTGCACAAAAAATTGCAGCGTGTAACACCGCCTTAAGTGAGATTTGTGTTTTATTATTTATGTTCCAACCCATCAATCACATCTGGAACAGATTCATCGATTTTTTAAAGTGAATGTCAGCTTTAAATTCCATTTTCCAAAACTTATTTTCCGTCCCCTCCCTTCTCGTTTTTTGTTTTTAGCGAATTCAGCATCAACTCAAAAGCCTATTCTAGATGACTCATAGTCAGAGCATTAATCACAAACCACCCAAATGATATGACACTAAATGAATAAAAAGAGTTTGTGCTGTATGCGGCAATAAGTGAATAACCGGAGTTTTGATAGAAACTGGACAGATATTAACTAGTCTTTCATTTTCATACAAATTTTAAAAAAGATCTGAAAAAGATCCGAGTTTTTTTTTTTAAAATCACCATATTCATTGAAGTCTTCTGATATTTGATGCATTTGTACCATAAAATCTCACATTATAGAAGGGACTGACATAAGTAAGTAAGGGATTTTGGGTGTGCTTTTAAATAAACGGGGGGGTATACGGGGGCCTTTGCGGTGAAAAACAATCGTTTTGAAAATGAGCAGATACTATCTGAAAAAAAGATTAAAACCACATACCATGACACTTAGCACAGTTCAAAAACATTTTCGAACGTCATAACAACAACGGATCTTTGGAAGAAATACTTGCATAAGGTAAGTTAGTATCTATAGTGATGATTTAAATTGTTTCAAGCTGCACTTGCACTGGCGCCTCCTCGCTTTCGATTTGAAATTGTAGTATTTAAAAAGAAACAAATAATATTAAATAGAAAGGGGCATTTATAACATATAAGGAACATATGGAAACAGTTTAGGAAAATTTAGCAACACGTCCGGCAAATGTCGTGTTCGGGGCTGAGAGGGGTAATGTATAGCAGACAAGCAGCTCCTCTTTCGACGCCCCCTATCTATCGCGGTAGGGAAGTTAAGCCAGTGCTCTTGTTTCTACAATCAACTCGCCTGCTGTCAGTTTATTTTTTCCTCGTTGGCATTTAGCGGTAGCTAGAACTGGTATGGGATTTTGAGGTATATGACCAATCTTGTGTACCAACTTTGTGAGGTAACAAAACATAGGTGTCCGCCTTACCGACGAATGTCCAGAAAACCGAAAAGATCGTTTCTCCTGACTCTGCCGCCGACCAGGAGTGCAAAACATCGGCACTGACTAAATGACGGGTGTCGAATGGTGTTTTGCGAGCGTCTGCAGGCACATTATTATTTTGTGCGAGCACCAGCATTTGAGCACTAAATTATGAAAATTGGCGATTTCAAGCAAGGCGAGTACCCCTTTAAAATTTTGCGAGCAGTTTGAGGACAAGCCAAATTTTCAGAATTTTGTGGGACCATTCAAGAGTCCTCACTATGAAAGGCTCCCTCAGTAAATTTTATGTAAGCCGGTTGTTGGCATTCTTAAGATGCAGATTTTTCAGTGTTTTGTTCTCTGTAACATATCTTAACAGGCAAATCAGTTAATCTTTATAAGATTTAGCTCATCGGCTGGTCTTTGTTTGAGCATCTGGCAAAGCTTTTAATTTGCTCAGATGCCATTTTTATCTGTGCCGTTCCAAAAATCGAGTGTAGTGTAAATGGGGCTTGAACACTTTACTTTTATTTCGTCCCTGATTTTTCACTCGCGCCATGATGGCCGCCCCTGGGTTTCCGAGGATGTGAAACTGCGAGCAACTTTTCGGCAACTTTTTAAATTTGGGGTAACTTTTCGGCAACTTCTTCTAAAATTCAGCAATTACTTGGCAATTTTTGGATTTTTAACTTTTTTTAATTTTTGAGGAAACGTTTTGCATGCATGTTTTGGATGGGCCTACGTGCAAGTGAGAATCGACTGACAATACACGTTACAATTTGAGTTACTGAAATTTCATCTTATTTTGCGAGTGGCAAAAAAACACCCAGCGATGGGGAAAAGTATAAAACCCAATTAGAAAACCATTCATTGCTCTTGAGTTTTTCCGGAAAAACTCAGTACTACTTCAACCGTTAGTAACCGGTGTATAGGAGAATCCATCATACTATTTACGTGTTAACATAAAAAAGCAAGAATGTTACTTCGTGCTTCAGACAAATATGAAGGGTTTATAGATCGAAAGAGTACACTGATATTACTAATAATTCAAATACGATAATGGATATGTTAAAGAGTTTCGGAAAAATGAGTGTTTAACAGTTCAAAATTTATTACCCTAAGCAGACCTGAAAAATTGGGGGTTTTTTACTTATAATTGTCCTGTAACACTGATTTCGGGCCAAAAAAATCGGTTACATGGTCAGTAAATAACAATTTTGTGCTGCAAAACTATCCAAAAGTGCAAATTAGGCTAGCAGTGCTTTTTCGTAAAACTGATGAAAATTATGCTCCCAATGACGAATTATGCCAAAAATTATGCTAGTACAATCTGTCAAAGCCCACCTGTGTGAGCTTGTTCCATCTCGTCGCTCACTTGGTATTCCTTTGTCTTTTCCTTTGTAATTTAAATTTCTTATGCTTGTGCTTATGCTTATTTCACAAGTGTGAACCAGGCTTAGGTAGTGTTATGTTGTCTTGTTTTACTTTTGATGATATTGTGAAATACCTCTTCAGCAGAATGAGTTACAAATGCATTAACGTTGCATTATGGGATTGAAATATGGCAAAACAAAAATTAAGCAATCTATTATTTAAATAAAGCAGTAAATTCTACGAGCTAACCCGCACGGCGAGAAAAGAGAATAGACAGCAAACATAAAGCAAAAACTTTATTTTGTTCAATATTTCGGTTTGCAACACAAACTGTCGACGGTAGCCAAAGTTAGAAATATATAACTGATACAATATTAAAAATATATTAATAATAGTATAATAATAGTATAACCGTATAATAATAATAGTATAACAATATAATAATAATAGTATAACAGTATAATAATAATAGTATAACAATTTAATCATATATCAATTTCTTAGTTTTAACTCCCGAAGGTTTGTACTGCAAATTGAAATATTTGAAAGAGTAAAGTTTTTGTTTAATTTCCGCTAACCTTCCTCTTTCATCGTCTTGTACAACAGTTTGCAAAAATTATTTTAATTAATTGATGTGTTTTGAGGAAATTTGCTGACCAAGCAGCCTTAAAAGTTTGTAGCAGTATTTAAAAACTATTTTTATATTAAACCCTCTACAGTTTGTGCTATTTTGATTTTCCAAACAGTTGGCATGCAGTTTGTACATGTTCCAACATTAGCTACTGTTGCCATGGAACAGTTACAAAAATTTAAAATGTAGGATTTCGGCCACAATCTTGTATAATTGGATTTTATGGTTTCGAAGTTTGATTAATTATGAAATATTTTATTGAAAGTAGGAGGAACAACAATTTTATTGACTAAAAACATAAGTAATCAGAAGAAAACGCCAAAGAAGCAATTAAGGTTGGCAAGGTCACGTTAATTCTCTTCGTGGTTAGCCGGGGAAAAGATCTCACGGTAAATCATCGCATCGTCAGCAAACAGTCCAATCTTGGAATCACATTGGCTATGAATAAGAGAAACAAGACAAGCCCAAAGACTGTGGTTTGAGGGACGTCTGAGGTTACAGTCGAGTGACTGGAGCGAGAGCCTCCAACTTCATTCAACTGCTACAAGCTGAGAACGATCTGATAAGAAGGCTTTAAGTCATACCTGGCCATGATGAATTACACGCATCTCGCCATCAACAGAAGTCGCCACCATTGAAGTCACCACCACATAAATAATCTCGCCACCAATCTAAATTGCCACCAACAGAAGTCGCCACCAATGTTAAACAGTCTCGCCACCAAATAAAATTGCCACCAATAGAAGTCGCCATAAGTGTGAAACTAAGTCACTTCTTTCATGTACAACTAGATCCCGACAGCAGAAAGCCGGCATGCTCGATCTAACTTCTTTCGTGTTGCATCGAACTAAATCGTACTTGATACTTTGTTTAAGCGAAAGCGCCTAACGAGGATAAAATGTTATATTCTTTACTTTAGTAACTGATAGATAAACGCAAAATTTAGATTGACGAGAGACGAGACTATCGTGAGGTTCTCCGATCCATTGTGAACCTGTTATCGCCCCCTCACAGGGTAAGAAGAGCCACTCTGGGCTTCAGTTCGAGAAAGCCCTCTGGTCGGCGCTACGAGACGAACTACCAGACGTGCAGTCACATGGCTGCGCGTTCCATTGGCCATCGAACCTAGTGGCGACTTCATTTGCTGGTGACTTAGTTTCACACTTGTAACGACTTCTATTGGTGACGCCGGAAGCTATTTAACATTGGTGGAGACTTCTATTGGTGGCGAGATCCATGTATACCGGCCATGATTATTCAATGTTGCCCAGTCGTGCACTGTAGGACAAGTTGGCAGGAATATCCTGCGCGAGAAGCCATGCTTTGCACTCGTGATGATGTTTTGGGCAGCTAGGTGCTTATGGATAAGACTAAGCACGACGTGCTCCATGACCTTGAATGTCAGACACGAAAAAAAAAATTGGGCGGGAATTGGCAAGGTTTTCCCTTGAATCGTTTTGAAAACTGGAACGACCACGGCGAGAGACCAATTGCGAGGTGGTAGACCTGTATCATAGCCCTGCTGAACGACCATGGCGAGAGACCAATTGCGAGGTAGTAAACCTGTATCATACCCCTGCTCAACGACCACGACGAGAGACCAATCGCGAGTTAGTAGGCCTGTATCATAGCCCTGCTGAACGACCATGGCGAGAGACCAATTGCGAAGCAGTAGACCTCTATCATAGCCCTGCTGAACGACCACGGCGAGAGACAAATTGCGAGGTAGTAGCCCTGTATCATAGCCCTGCTGAACGACCATGGCGAGAGACCAATTGCGAGGTAGTAGCCCTGTATCATAGCCCTGCTGAACGACCACGGTGAGAGACCAATTGCGAGGTAGTAGACCTGTATAATAGCCCTGCTGAACGACCACGACGAAAAACCAATTGCGAGGTAGTAGACCTGTATCATAGCCCTGTTGAACGACCATGGCGAGAGACCAATTGCGAGGTAGTAGACCTGTATCATAGCCCTGTTGAACGACCATGGCGAGAGACCAATTGCGAGGTAGTAGA
>JANRMR010191044.1:0-10677 GCA_025434825.1 Bergia sp. 'catenularis'
ATTTTGTCAGGCATGGGATGAATGCTTCAAATTTGACACAGGTGGCTTAATTTCGAGGGCGTTAAAAACGCATTACAATTACAACTGCAACTACAAGAGCTGGAAGTGAGTTCATTGCTGAACTAAAGGATAAATTATATAACTACATGTTTCGTAACACAGATCAAATTTTTTTTGCGTTCGACGAAGAAAAACTAATCGTGTCGCTTCCCGGGTATCGGTCTGGATGTCATGCGATTTCAGGGTTTGTGCGCCATACCACTTGTCTCGATTTCATGCGAGCCTCGAATCCCGCCGGTTTAGTGAAGTCTTGCGAGTGCAGACTCGATTATCAAGATATTGAGTTGTTTATAGAAAAATTGTTGCAAATTTGTTTGAATGATCAGTTGTAAAACTTTCTAACTGGATACTTAAACAGTTAAACCGCAAGAAAGCACCCTACAACTCCAATTTATCTGAGTATTTCTGGGTAATCGATACAAAATATTCTTTTATCACAGATCGAACACACTTTACAAATCCATGATTGTTTCTAGTTTTACCTGTATTGGATCGAGTGCAAAGGTAAATTTTATTGTCCCAACCTCGACCGATTTTCTTGTTTCGTTCCTCATCTGTAACTTTAATTTCCATTCTATCCATTGAGAACTGCCATTAGACAGCTATCGACATTTTGAGCAGCCCGGGACATTGAACCAACTGTCAATACCAACTAATCGTCCAGCTCATCTCAATATAGAGAACGCACAGACGTTTTATTTACCTGGAGGGTGGTCCAAAGCAACAAACAGGGATTGTAAGGCATACAGAGCCTGTAATTCCAAATCACTATTTCCATCAATGTATTTCTGCAGCAAATTCTTCCTAGATTTTAGTAATTCCTGATCACACTTGCATGTGGTACTGTTACTATCTGTAAAAACGGTAAAAAGACGATCAAACATTTTTTACAGTTTCTTCAGCATTACTTCCAACATTATCAACAGGGAACATATTCAGACTGTGTGCACACCATACCGGATAGCTTGTTGTGGTGTTGATGTTTGTTTATTTTATGATTACACCATATGATTGAAATACAGAAAAAATAATAAATCACTCGCTGGATCTAGTTTTTGTCAACGAACACACAATATTTCGGCCATATCCTACGGCCTTCTTCAGGTTCGTGATTGTCACATGACCCAACTAGGTCACATGACAGGCGACGCAGGAGTCTTTGAAGGCCTGGTTGCAGGTGGTGGAGAGGTTGCAACGGAGCCCGCCTTTCCAGATGAGGAAGGGCCGCTCAACCCTCTCCCACACAGCCCCTTGTGTTGTGTGTTCGTTGACAAAAACTAGAAACGGTAAGTGATTTATTATTTTTTCTGTTTTTCATTCACATCAACTGGATGAATCAAAACCTACATTATCACACCTTATGATTATTTACTGCGTGTTCATTACTTTTGAGTGATTTCCTTGGAAACCAATACTCTATTAAATTCTTGTAATTATTCTTTTTTTCCAACACTGTACTGATAATTTTTCTTCTGGACATAAATAATTAAAGCTTTTTCTTGCTGTAATTACTGGCATCAAAAATATTTTTGTTATTATGTCATTATAATTAGTAGCTATTATTATTACTCTTATATTATTACTCTTACATTATTATTATTATTATTACTATTATTAGCTAAAGCCATGAAATTTAATTATAACAGAGTAACTGCCATATGAGTGGAAGCACCACGCACCTCGAATCACCGAAGCCTCACAGACAGCTGTCACAAGATCCCGGATGAACGGAGCTTGTTTGGTGTTTGTAGCTTCAACATGCTTCTGCAAATTTAAATCAAACAACAAATAAGCAAAAACAATAGTTTGCAAGTTTTCAATTTGAAATCTAATTTAAAATTGGACATTCCGCACAGGAATTACGTGCTCCGATACAATATTAAATTTCAGGTGGAAAATTCGATATATCTATGAAAACAAGTTTCTACAGAGTAAGCCCTAGAAACCTTTGGGGGTTAGTCTGATCCCCCACCTTTGGTATGTGCCATTTGACTACCGTAACTGCCAAAAGCTTTTACACAACTGTTCCTTGATTGTGAACATATCGTTTGACACTAATTAGATATCATATCTGACGACGTCAATATAACAAGTCACGAAGTTAAGAATAAATTTTAACTCGCGATTTTTTGTTTGCTTCTTGGTATTCATAATTTTAGCCTATAAAATGGTGTTTTCTAACTATTTACAATTATAGTACATCTCAAATTTAAGTAAAATCCAGATGGCGGCAGAAATCCGCTATTTACAATTACTTACATCAATCCACTCAAACACTTCTTGATTTCTTGCTTTCCTCTTCAAAATTAACTCCCTAAGTTCCTCTTGTATCCTGGATGTGTGCTGTGCCGATTGGTTCTTGGTACCAGACGCCTTAAGTGTGAATTCTAACTTCTGCAAGAGGAGCAAAAAAATTGGCTGAACATGGTTGCCACACACATCTGAGTTCAAAATTCTGACTTTTCCCTGACTGAGCACCAATTTTCCCTGACCACATAACAAGCGTAATTCAGAAAATTTTATTTGTAGTCCTCAGTCGGAAAGTTCATTTAATGAATATATAATTCTGGGTTATACTTGCAGGAACTGGGGCGAGATCTACTAACACATCCCAATTGTAAATAATGTGGACTACTTTCACTTCAAATTAAATAACTGACCTGCTTTTAGTTCTATCTTTTGTCACTTCTGGCAGATATTTTCCCAAAAGTTCAGGTCTCCTTTCCCTTCCTTTAGGGAATACTTCATAAAAATTAGTTTCTTCTGATCAAAATCCCTTTTCCCTGACTTCTAACCAAAATTAAAATTTTCCCTGACCCAGATTGAATTTCCTTAACTTTTCCCTGACCTTGAAAAAAAAATTTTTCCCCAACTTTTCCCCGACTTGTGGCAACCCTGTTGAAGCTTTGTACAAAAGTTCTGAAAACAAACTCATCTCTTCAGGAAAATCTAAAATTGTGTGGCAACAGCAAAGATTTTTTTCGAATACATGTAGGTAAAATGTTTCTTTTGTTCCATTTGAGCAAAACTAAACACAGGTGAAGACCTTTCAGCTTTAAGGTGAAAACTAAGTTTTAAAGTACAAAATATTAATAAGTAAACTTACTTTGTCTTGAAGGAAATCTTTAGCTTGGTCGTCAGATTCAAAGAATGAGCTCCACTGGAGACCAGAATTTGCCCACAATAAACTTACTTTCTCCTCATTCTGTGAAAAAATATAATATCATAAAACGAAATACCCCATATGGTACTCTTAAACTACACACTGGGCACTGCACTACCATAGAACATAATCAAAGTTCTTTCTATGTACATGTATTGGACTCGTCTGATTAAAAACAGACTTCTCAGCCCCATTTAATTCGACCAGACAATATATACAAAGAAACAACGTTCAAACCAAATATTAAACAATCTAATATTTACTATACTGTACCTTTTCAATTTCAATAATCCAAGACTTTGCAGGAGTATTTCTGAGAATTTTCCAGAAGTTTTTTGAAATCAGAGCAAATGGAAATTTTATACAAAGATTTTGTCTGGCCACAATCATCAGAATATCAATGATTCTAATAAAATATTCAAATGGAAAATGGAAAACCAATGATTTTAAAGGCTATTTTAGTTGAGTTCTCCAGAGGTTTCCATGGATCAATATAAAATTTGAGAGTTACTCCAGTAGTTCCAAGGAAGAAAATAAAATTCCAGGATTTTCCAAAAGCGTACCAAATGTGACAAAAGCAAAATACAGAGACAAGGACAGTTACACAACCAAGATGAAAGCAAAAACTTAAAAGTTCAAACCATTTCCACCCCTTTCGAACTCACCGAGTTATTGACAGCAATAACCAAAACCTCAGCTAACATTTTATATGCACTTCTTTTCTGCAGTTTAGTAGCAGAGTTGCCAAGACTTTTTATGGGTAAATGCCCTGCTGCAACTGCACTTCCAACAAGTTCTCCAAAGTATTTCCATATATGAGGTACGTCAATTTCCATGTCTTCTGCAAACTCGAGAATTTGATCCACACTGGAGATAAAATGTTAAACATGAGTTGACTCTCAGAAAAAGTACAAAACAATTAAGTTGGCTCCTAAAAAATGTCTGGGTCATTATTGTTTTTTGTTAAGTTCTGTTTCTGGCATTGCAAGGTAATATATTTAGAAAGATTTCTCCATGTAAGTACTGTACCCTCTCAGAGAAGTCAACAATCAAAATGTTTATTCATGGGCCGTGGAGCCAGGGGGGAGGGCTTGGGGCATTAGCCCTCCCAATATTTTCAAAATTTCAAAGAGTTTAATAGTGAGAAAAAGGGTGGTTAGCCCCTCATATATTGAGCAACTAATCATCCCCCCCCCCTTCCAATCTCGAAGACTCTGCAGCCCATTAGAAATGAATTAGGAATTAAAATGAGTGTAAAACATACAGCTAGATTGGTATACTTCAAAACAAACACACTGCTCAATTGACTGGATGGAAGTTTTTATTCTACATATTCCAATTCCTTATTCATTATTGTTACTATTATTACTTTTATTAATACTATTATTGTACTACTGCTATGGTATAATGAACCCTGTCACAGACAGATTCCAAATTGAAATTAAAACTCGAATTACAATGATTTCATCACATTTCTTCTTGCAACTCACCCTTTGACAAACTCTTCAACAGTTAATAAGCCCTCCTTGAACAAGGCATTAAAGAGATCACCAGTGACTTGTCTGTCTGCAGCACGTTTTTCAATTGTAGTTTCCAGTGCAGCTGATACAAACACATAAGACATGCTGGGAGATCTGAGGTCTTTGAAACACTGAACAGCCTCCTGTTAACACAGAGAAAAAACGGCTTGCACAACTAATTTCATAAAGTGTTATCAGACATACTGTACTAATAAATTAATTACAGACACTAAATATTTGAAATCTTACCATAAAAGGTGCCAGGTAAAAAAATGAATAAAAATTATGGCACACTCTTATTATCACTATTCTTATGTTCTCATATCCTTTAGCATTCATAGACTACTATAACTACTTATAATTTGCAAAATAATAATAATAATATTAATATTATTAACATATGTTCTTGTAGTGCATCTACAAATCTTGATGCACGTACATGCATGTTCTGAATTAATAAAATCGATGCCATAATATTCTTAAAAGGAAAACTGATGTCAAAATTATTAAATTAATATTATAAAATGAAAAAACTAGTTAACAATTAAAAATTACTTTAAAAAAGTGGGTCTTAAGGGCAGATTTCAATTTAGAGACAGATTCTCAATACTTAATGCTATCAGGTATGGAGAAACTGGAGTTTCTATTTTTACCTGTGCACATTGTGACATAACAAAAATTTGAAAAATCACGTGCACATGTGTACTGCGATCAAAAACACGAGGTATTATTTGATTCAAGTGCGAAATGAAAAGTGGTCGCATGCTGTACACTCAAGAATTTTGAAGCTCCTGCCATTCTCCTACTCAGGTCATGCGCAGTTTAAAAACCCTAGAGAGCTAACTTAATTCAAGATTCTGTTTATTACTTTACTAATTGTACATACATGTCTATCAGACGAAAACCATCGATCATGATAGTCGCACATTTCTTAGGTAAGAAAATTGGTCCACAATTGCATGCCTATATTTATAGTTTGAATAAATCACTCTCAATGAATATGATGCTCTACATTTGGAGAGGAATTGACAATGGTCAATGCTCTGATGTAGGATAGAGAGCTTATGTAAGTAAGTAATTGTGAGAAATGTACCTTAAAATCTTTAATATTGTGAAATTCCTTTATCGTTGCCTCTGTCTTCTCCCTCACTTCATCTTCAGTCAGTTCCTGTACTGGGGGTGAGGATCTTGCCTCAGGCTCTGGCACTGGTTCAGCAGACTCTGGTCCAGGTCTTGATGAAGAGCGTTCAACAGCTGGTCTACCTTCTCTGCTTGTTTGCTGGTGAAAAAAAGATGCAGTGAGTCACCCAAGTAAAATTCATAATAACAACCAGCGGCACAATTCAAGCTCTCTAAAAATAATATTTGAATCTTACAGAGATTAATTAAACAGAAGAAAGCAAAGAACCAAGGGCACCAGGACATCGTCAGTTTGTGGACTGAGTATTGATCAAATGATCAATTCCAATGTACTGACGATGGCAGATACACCCCTACATGGCATCGTGTTGCAACTTTGGCGGTAAGTTTAGTCTGTTCATAATCATGATGTAAGGGGTGTATCTGTCATCGCCATACACACAAAGTGGCCTATTTGCTGTCAAATAATTCAATTATAGCAGCAGATGAGTGAACAAGGAAATCTATTCTGGTTGCCTACCCCATCTTTTTTTCTTAACAGAAGTGTATAAGCAGTTGAAACAATTGGCACATCAGAATCGATCATTTGATCAATACTCGATCCACAAACTGGCAATGTCTTGGCACCCTTGAAAGAAGGAGAAAGCATTCTCACCCTTCTAACTAACTCCAGGGCCTTTTCTCTCTCACTAGACATTGTCCCACGCTTGCCAGCTGCACCTGGTGGAACAGGACTACGTGCTTCCTGGCGACCAGCTCCAGGTTGTCTGTATAGAATGAGAGACCAATATTAGCATGACAAACACCAAGAGTAGCCCTTGCTTTTGCAAAAGAACAAACATAATCAAGCACTGTTATTCTGTTAACTCACTTGAAGTAACACAAGAAAAACAAGCACATTGCACCTGTGTGCATGAAGGACTGATGACAACAGTGAGAAAATATATTATGCTCGTACTTGTTTCAAACACGTTCACAAGAAAACTCTTGTACTTGTTAAACACATGTTCATGCTTGTACTACAAGAACATTTTGGTGCTTGTTACACACAAAATTATTTACACTGGTGGAACAAGCAAAAGAAAAGGCAAGACACTCTTTTTGTGTTTGTGCTCACAGTAATTCACACACAATCACACTGCAATTTTCTTGTGCCTGATTTTGTGTTCTCATCTCACAAGCCGGTGTTGCTGACTGGTAGAACAATGGTTCAGAAATGATGCAAAATGGGGTTAAAAACAGAGGACCCAGTTGTGCTGTCTGTAAAACAGCATTTGGGGGTTCTAGGAATAGGCAACTTCCTGAGAAACACTTGCTGCGAATCAAGAAAGTATTACAGGGTTCACACTCAAAATGAGGAATGAAATTCCATGACTTTTCCATGACTTTTCCATGACCCAATGTCATATTCCATGACCCAAAAATGTTGAAAACTCAAGGAATGCACTGCAACAAAACTGTTGACTTACTCTTTAACTCAATGCCAACCACACCTCCCTCCCTTTATCTTTTTGAATTTAAAACATTTAAATATGTAGTCCATTAGATTTACTCGAATAATTTTACAAGACTTTTATCAGCATTTACATTGAACAAATATATTAAAATTCCATAACTTTTCCATGACCTTGGCAATTTTTCCCAAATTCCAGGACTTTTCCAAGCCTGGAAAATGAATTTTAAAATTCCCTGACTTTTCATGACTTTTCATGACCGTGTGAACCCTGTATTATTAAATAAGTGTTATGTTGTTACTAAACAATTACACTTTCAATATTTTTAAAATAATAACACAAAAAAGAAGAGCTCTGAATGAAGAGGAACTGGTTTAAAAACAACTATTAATCCAGCGTAATCATTGCTGCCAAAATGGCATGAAAGTAATAATTTGCACGAAAGATCATATTGTCACAGTGGATCTCGGAGAACTGAAAACATATTTACATGTACTTAGGCTATTGGTTTAAATTATTGGACAATAATTGTCAGTCAAGGATACTGTACCTTGTAGGTCCTTGAGTTCTCCTTGCTTCACTTTGCGAAAGAGCTGAGTATCTGAGTATGAGATAACACAGTAATTATGGTAGTGTTAAAACTTACAACAATCACAGGCACTTTCTGCCCCATTCTGCCCCATTCTGTGACCGGGAACCGCCAAAAAGCCAGTGTGAGATAGGGTTAAGCAAACTAAACTCTGTAACTCCTCTTTGACAGGATGCTAATCCATCACAGGTTAGCCCCCAGTAGAAGCTACTATTCAATTACACAGCTGAGTTGACTTGAACAAGTCACTAACCACTCGCCCACTGTGCCGCTAACTGCTCCCATACAGAAACAGAGTTATGATTATCAAGATGTACCTGTTTGCTGGCTGTTCCCCAGTTCCCCCAGCACTTGGTGCACTACCAGATCCAGTCCCCCCACTGCTGCCACGTGCCCAGGATCCATATCCTCGACCTCCTGGACCAAGGGATATATTGCCTTCATCAACAGTACGCTGCTAAAGAGACAGAGAGAAAAGTCAGTTGTGAGTCAATTGTATAGTAATGTGTCTATGAAGACACAACTCTAAATTAACAGTAAAAATGTCATTTTAAACAGAAAGGTAATATCAGTGCTGACCTTGCTGATGTTTTGGAACTTTTTGGGATCAAAGTTAACATTCTTCCCTCCTCCTTTGGCTACTGACGTCCATCCATCATCAGCTTGAGGGACACCCACATTGCGGGGACTATCACGCCCACCTATTGGTAAAAACATTTCAGTTTAAGCAAAATAGAAAAGAATACTATGCAGTGGTTTCTATGAATTTCAATTGTCAAACCTTTGGGTAAGAAAAGAAAAATAATAAAATCAAATAATTATATTTATTATTTGGAGAGTTCCAGTATTTGGGGGCACTACAATGCACCTTTGCATGAAGTTTTCAAAACATTCTCCCATATTCAAATACAAGTTTTTCTCAATTATAAACAGAGATACAAGATTGTAAATCCAGGCTTTCAAGCACACCCAGGTAAAAAAGTAGGAGAAAAGTAGGACCAGAATTTTTATAAGTAGGAGAAAAGCAAAATTGTGGAGGCAAAAAAGTAGGA
The DNA here is from genome assembly GCA_025434825.1 of Bergia sp. 'catenularis'. NCBI lineage: Eukaryota > Metazoa > Cnidaria > Anthozoa > Zoantharia > Parazoanthidae > Bergia > Bergia sp. 'catenularis'. Next base: position 8,979 of record JANRMR010191044.1, read on the forward strand.
GAAAAGTAGAACAACTGAGGGCTTAGGAGGAGTAGTTTTCATCAATACACCACTGCTCCTAATCATATAATTTATCACGACAAGTTTACTATCTGCTGATAGAAATCAAGAGCAAGGATACTGTACTGCCATTGACTAATTTAACTATGACTAAACAGAAGAATTCATTGAAAATTAATGCAGATATTGAATACTGACACTACAAATAAAGGGTCAGAGCATCAAACATTTAAACAAAAGAATATCATTGACAACTGTGCTTTCATTTTACATGCAGTGAAGTGTAATAGTGTTCTACCAAACAATCTATTCATACAACATACCAAACAGTTAAAATGGTGAATGTTCTGAACATATTTCCATATACAAATATCAACTTGTTTTCCAACCAAAGCAAATTGTTACAGCTGGCCTAAACAGGCCGAAACCTGATGCATGAGAACTCATGAGTCTACCCAAATGGTTACATAAGTATGGCTGAAATTCAATTGTCACTTAGTAGACATGGCAAGAGCAGCAGAATAGCTATCCATCATTTTCTTGCACTTTCCATTAAGTTCCTGCTTTTCTTTGTGAGTTTTATCCAGATTCTTTTGAGCTGACTCCACCTTCTTGGTTGCCACCTCCACCAAGCACTGAACAACAGTGATCTCTGCCATGTTCTTGTCTACTACGGCTTTCTGTAGCCTTCTGTTTGCATCACTGTACAACCCCTCAGCCACTTGTAGCTCCTCTTTGCATTTCTTCTGTTCCTTACTGACAGATTTTTTGTCTGTCCTCCAGTTTTCGCTTCTTCCTCTCCATAGCCCGACATGATGGCTTCCTGCTGTTCTTTGGCCTCCTTTTCCCTCTGGTTTTTCAGGCCTTTCTTCTCTTTCTCTTCTGCCATTCAGGTGTTGTATACACTGTCAGCAGATCTGCGGGCCTGCATCAAGGATTGGGTGATTGGTATAGCATGGGCTTGGCCACGTCCTGTAATCCTGACTGCATGTTTGGTTGTTCTCAGTGCACTGATACAGTACAGCATTATCCCTGAGGACCTGCAATGACTACTCACTATTCCTGCACGATAGGCTTGCACAATTTGGAGTTGTGGGATAAAAAAAGTAGGAAATAGTAGGAATTTCAAGATAAAAGTAGGAATAGTAGGAGCAAGGTAAAAAAAAAAGTAGGAAAAAGTAGGAAAAGTAGGACCACTTGAAAGCCTGTAAACCATAAGGAACACAGTGCTACAGCAGATCCAAATTAACAATCCACGAGTGTCTACTTTTAAAACCTAGCAAAGGGTAAGTATTAAGCGGGTGTATGTGGAGAGGTTTGGCTTAAAGAGCTCATAAGTCACAGGTTTAAAGAATGTTACAGTCTGCCAATAGCAAATGATAATCTGGGAATATCCACTTATTAAACAAATGACTGGGCTTTAGTTTTACCAGGACCTAGCAAAAGGTTTGTCTTTTAACTTACAAGTTCAAATTTAATAAAGTTGCAGTTACCTCTCTTGTCTCTGTTCTGTAGTTTTGCTTGCTGAATCATTATTGTTGTTTTCTTTTCCTGCTCCTGTGCCTCTTTATGAATCTGATCAATGGTCTTAGGGTTGTTATCCTCCCTTCTGGGAACCCAGCTGTTCTTTCGTAGATCCACAACATCAATCATCATGAAGCGAACACGTGATGATGTTCTCCTTGCTTGGACAATCTTG
>JANRMR010191055.1:0-10674 GCA_025434825.1 Bergia sp. 'catenularis'
AGTGGTGACCTGATTGGGGCCTGCAACTCTTAAAAACTCACTTTGTGAATTCTGTCAGTGAGAAAATACCTGGTCAATTTTTTGATGGACGAGATATAAATCTCAACATTAGAGCAATCTTAACCCAGGCAGTGACAACTTAAAACATCTGTGAGACAAGGATTAGACTCCACAGATTACCATTATGTTTAACTGACTTTTGTCACAGTTAAATTTTTCACAGTGGCCCAATGCACTTTCATGCTGGGCTGGTAAGTTTTGAATTTTATTGGCTGGATGGACCAGTGACCTAAAATGCTCAATGTTGAGCCATGCAGAGACACTGTACAGCATAACAACAACTGCTGGGGAGGGGGAAACTGATTTTATTAGTTGAAGCATAAGTTTAAAACATAGTTCTCACAGGACAGACTGTCAATTCAGCTTAGGTTGCTTTAACCTCGCCACCGTTAAATGCTTATAAAAGATCTATACATTGCTACTAAAATAACTATAAAAAATGTAGCACTTAGAATCTTACCCAGATGCACACTTATTAAAATAACTTCATCTTAAATTAATTCTGAAAGCTGAGTCGGCTTACCAGTTTTTCAGCAAAGAAACCAGCATCAAATGCCAAAAAATCTGTCTGTAACTGTTGGGCTTGCTCTGTTCCCAACCTTGCAGCTAACACTAGAAAGTTTGCATCTAAAACAGCTTCCCTTGGTGCCTTAACTGAAGATGAAAAAACAAATTAAGATCAATGAAGGTTTCTGGGAAATGACCCACTTACCCCTCCCTTAAACCTAATAAAACAACCCATCTACCCTTCCCCTAAACCTAACCCTAACCCAACAACCCACTTACCCCTCCCCTAAACCTAACAGTAACCCTAACCCTAACCCACCTACCCTTCCCCTAAAGTTAACCCTAACCCAACAGCCCACCTACCCCTCTCAACAACCCACTTACCCCTCCCAACAACCCATCTACATGTACCCCTCCCCTAAATCTAACCCTAACCCAACAACCCACATACCCCTTCCCTAAGCCTAATCCTAACCCAACAACCCACCTACCCCTCCCCTAAATCTAACCCTAACCCAACAACCCACCTACCCCTTCCCTAAACCTAACCCAACAACCCACCTACCCCTCCCCTAACCTTAACCCTAGCCCAACAACCCACCTACCCTCCCTTAAACCTAGCTCTAACCCTAACCCCAACCGTGACTCTAACCCTAACCTAAGGGAGAGGGTACAGGTACATGTGTAGTTGACCATAAACTTCCACCAATTTACAAATGAGGTTATAATAAGTGAGGTTGGGTAAGAAAACCTGGCAGGGGATCCAGGGGAGTATCAGGGATGTCCAGAGCTTTAAACTTACAATAGTAGATCCTTTTCAGAGCCAAGTGGTTCATAACACAAGCACTTAGTGCTAGTGTTAAGCAGATGGAAATTTATGATGGACCCTGGAAAGGTCACTAATCCATTGCAGGTTAGCCCAAATAATGCCCAAATACAGTCTCTACACTTCAAAAACATAAAATTCATTGTACTGTAGCTAATTTTGCAACAGCTATAGTAGAAGTGCTGGTATACATGAGCCCTTTCAGCCCCAGACAACTGTTGATGTGTTGCTAAGTTTGCTTAACTTGTCATAATACTCTCCTTTTTAACAGATTCAGAGAAAGATGCATTTCATCATGGAGAGTTTGCTCTATGTAATCAGCATCTTAATTCTCTAAACAAATTACCTTATTTTATATTGATATTGTAAGGAGAAGATAGAAGTTGATAAATTGAATTGGGCTGAAAGGGTTAAAGGACCTCGACTGACATAGGATATCACGATACCTTTCTTGTGGAGTTCTTCTGCTCTATCCAGAGCTCTGTGCAGACCTTCCGACTCTGGTTTTGCGAACTCATGTCGATTCTCTGCAGAAAATTCCATGAAAACAAAACGACGGTTAAGCTTCCTTTAGGGCAGGAATTCACCATCACACGACCTTTGATAAATTGTTGTCTATTCGTTTACTCTTGTTCATGATATACATGTAATTTCATGATCAAGACTCATGAGGAAAGTTAGATCATTGCACTTTGACTGTTTCGAGATACGATAATATTTGACTTGACAAACAGTTTTGAAACTTGAATATTCAAAAAAACGAGGAATCAGCCAGGCTTACTATAGAGTATAGGTTTTACACTCGTTTGTGTGAAATCGACATTGAAGTATGCTTCTGATCATGATAACTGAAAATATTCTTGACACTTCCTAAAACGCATGAAAAACAACTCAGTAATCTTGAGTTAATCGGCGCATAAAAAGTTCCCAACACAAGCCCTGTCTGGAAATTATTCTCTTGCAAAAGCTGCGATTACTCACAATCTTGCATTGTATTTGTGGATCTTTTTCTCTAAAAGCTTGACATTACCTATAACATCTGAAATCAAGTTTCGATATTCATAGCGAAGTCGTCTCCGCTCATGGGGATCTGCATGAGGGTCGAAGGCTGCCGAAGAGTTGCTCTCTGGATCCCCCATGATCACTTGTAATAGCGATCAAACTTCATAGAAGAAAAATAAATTCATAAAGTCTGCATTCTATGAATGAAGATCAACCGAAAAAATTCCCGCGCAAATTCTCCACACGCGACTCACCATCTGCTTTGCTTTCGCTGCGCATCTTTTGATGAGGAAACGTTAAACCGCTGGACTTTCAAACTGCGGTTGCAACTTGTTCCCAGTCCTAACGTCCATGTTTTTCAACGTGGCTTCCATCGTTTGATGTGAAAAAGGTTCGTTTCTTTACCTAGAAATTTCTCTTTTATGTCAAAATAATTTAGAAAAGTAGACAAAAAGGTCGAGAAAAATGGGTATTTTAGATAAGATTGCCGAGATCGAGCGAGAAATTGCTCGAACTCAGAAGAACAAGGCTACAGAATATCACCTGGGGTTACTGAAAGCAAAGTTGGCGAAATACCGCGCTCAGCTGCTTGAGGTTCCCAAGTCAGCCGGAGCGAAGGGAGAAGGCTTTGATGTGATGAAATCCGGCGATGCAAGAGTAGCCCTGATTGGGTTTCCGTCAGTAGGGAAGTCAACATTGCTGAACAAGCTTACGAGGACAAAAAGCGAGTCTGCGTCCTATGAATTTACGACCCTCACTTGTATCCCGGGCGTTATCGAGTACAAAGGAGCTAACATTCAACTATTAGATCTGCCCGGGATCATCGAAGGCGCTTCCCAAGGCAAGGGCCGAGGCAAGCAGGTTATTGCCGTTGCTCGCACGGCAGATTTGGTTATAATCATGCTTGATGCAGGCAAGGGGAATGTTCAGAAAAGGCTGCTTGAAAAAGAGCTCGAGAGCTGTGGAATTCGTCTCAACGCTAGGAGACCAAACATCTACTTCAAGATCAAGAAAGGTGGAGGTCTCACATTCAACTCAACCTGTACACTCACACACCTGAGTGAAAAGTTGGTGCAGTTGATCCTACACGAGTATAAGATCTTCAATGCAGAGGTGTTGTTTAGGGAGGATTCTACGGCTGATGAGTTTATAGATGTGATTGCTGCCAACAGAGTTTATCTGCCATGCCTTTATGTGTACAACAAGATTGATTGTATCTCTATTGAGGAGGTTGACCGCCTTGCTCGCCAGCCACACTCAGTTGTAATCAGTTGTGAAATGGAACTGAATTTGGACTACTTGGTAAGTACAATCTGGGATCACCTTGGACTGATTCGTGTCTTCACCAAAAAGCGAGGTCAGCCTCCTGACTTTAGTGATGCACTTATTCTGCGACGTAATTCCTCTGTGGAGCATGTCTGCCACACCATTCACAGAAGTATTGTTGAAATATTCAAGTATGCTCTCGTGTGGGGGACCAGCACTAAATACAGTCCCCAGCGGGTAGGAATCAGCCATATTATGCATGATGAAGATGTCATCCAGATAATGAAAAAATAATTTATGTTGAGTTGATAATATGGTAACATTTGAGTCTGATTTGTATACTAGCAACTGTATTGTTGAAAAGAAAATTATAATAGAAAAGGAGAGAATATTCTGTGAAAGTAATCAAAACAAAGGGAAACTCTCAACATATTAAAATTGCTTTGTTTTTAATACTTTACTTTGTTTAGTTTTCATTATATGTAGTTTGCATATAAATTGAGTATATTTTAAAAGAACAATGTGGCAAGTTCAACTACAAAGATGGCACTTTTAATTGTTTACATACAGCTAAGCAACATACAACAGTAAGAACGAAATGCTTATGAAATCTTCAGTGAACAGCAGAACAGTATTTCTGAGTTTGATTTTTTCTCTTTAAGAGTAGCAGATTGTTCCCAGAATACAGTCCTAAAAAATGTGTAGTTGGTGAGTAATTTTACTCACAATACCAGAATTTAAGTCTGATGTTGAGATTACTGATATATTGAAACTGGTAACCTAAAAGCCAATTAAAGTAGTAGATCAAAATAAATGTATTTTTTGGCAATATCAGGAACTACTTGCAATAAAACAGAATTATAATATTTATAAATGTTGGTGATGAGTTTGTATTAATGCACCTATCAGTGTTATGCCTGTGGGGGGAGGGGGCAAGTGTTTGAGATTTACACACTTGGCACTCCCAGTGGAGTAACTTTTGACAACACTACTGTGGACTCTTGATATTCAACCAAGGATGACTGGAGACAAGTATTTTGGTTGGTTTGTGGAAAGCTGGAATGGAGAAAGCTCTCTCTGTGAGCAACCTAGAAAACCTTTTAATAAACAGCCTGTTACTTTTTGTCAGTCTTGGATTAAGGAAAATTTGGCAAGCTTGTTTTCCCAGGGTGGGGATTTTGATGTTTCTTGGCTAGAAGTGTCATCTGTAAGGAGGGGATTTTGACAAGAAATCTCAGTAAAATGTCAAATCCCCATCCCTTGCCTTTTCCCCCTCCCACAGGCCTAACATTGATAGCTGCCTCACTTGAATTAGTGAAATGTGAATATAAAAAAGCTATTCAGCCCTCTCAATCCTCTCCTTCGGAGCTCAAAATTTTTTATTAGCTTCCCTCTTCATTTAGCCCACAGAATTAGCGTGTTATTTAAAATCATGAAGGGTATCAGCTTTTATTGTTTTTAGAAAAAAGATCTACTGAATTTGAGCTAAAACTACCAGTAGGTTTTTGTATGAATTGGTAAGAAATATAAATATAATCATTATGAAGACTAAGTTGTCAATGACGAGTACCTCGAGTATATCAACAGATGCAGTAATTGGGGTCGCTAAGGGAAGGGTGGCACACACCTTTTTTACTCTCCTCTGCAGTCTTAACAAGTCCTACAACATTTTGCCAAGCGCGATCGTTATGAAGCAATCTGTGAAAAGATCACGAGATAATATTTTGCTAAGCCAATTTTATGCTGCGCCAAGCGATATTTTCGGCACCAATGCGTGACGGCTCATTTGTTCCGTCTTCCGCACGACGATGATAAAACTGGAACGTTTGAGGATTTTTCAGTAGCCGACCCCTAAACACTATACAAGTATTTTTCTGTACAACAGTCAATCCCGGACCGAATGATTCCTGTTTTTGAAAACAACTTTTGAAGATACGATATATTAACACTGGTCCTTTAAATTGTGCAAATTACAGTCAAATTTGCCCAAGTTTTGTTCAAAATTTGATTTTATTCTTTTTGTATTGGGGCGAGCAAGCCCTTGGCGAGATCTCACCACACATCTATTACTTTTTGAGTTCGTTTAGTTATGTCAATCATTGTTCGATTACCCAATCAGGAAGCTGCTCTAAGGAGCTGTTAGTCCGTTGACCCGTGCTACGAGATGGACACATGAAAGTAACATGCACATTTTACAACTTTACTCTCAAAAACTTAACTAAATACGCCTTTCTTACATTGTCACAGGCACGAGAGCTGAAAAGCATGAAAAAGAGAGAGGAACATTCGGGAGACACGTGAGAATACAATAAATGCGCATGCATGCACGGTACGGCAAGAGACAGATGGCGTCTCAAAATACATTTTTTACAGGTATGAAGTGTGCAACTTTTTTTGAGAAAAAAATGATGAGGCTTTCCTTTCAGTAACGTTTTTTTTTAAGGGAGAGGGGGGGCGGGATTTTTAGAATATTAATAACCATCCTGCAAGCGAACGGGTGAAAAAAGTTCTTGCAGAGCTAAGTTTCGACTTGAAACCCCTGTATTTAGACGAAATAAAACAGTACAGCATAATAAAAAAATCACTGACAAAATCAACCTTATCTCCCAACCCCTTGCGCTCAATCGTACCCAAGAGCGTCAGACCTTCGTTGTGCGTGATGCTCAACATGAGATACAAATTTTAACTAAAACTTTTTTTCTTTTATTTTATTTTATCCACGTGGTGGTTCTATTCAAAAATCAAAACTATATTTATTCAACTTTTTATCAAACGCATTTCTCATGCAAAAGTTTCCCTATGAATTTCAAAGCTATTAACTGATTACCCCCGTGAATATCGATATCGTAATTTCTGCCAACATTATCAACATATTCTGCCAAAGAGTCAATACTACCAGAATTCAGATTCTAGAGCTTTGTATTCTTCCTACTGTCTCCATAAGAGGCTTAGTTACGAGTTTCTAAACTTTTCTCAACGGTAAAACTAGTTTGACAACGATGTGAATACGCTTCTCTCCGTACACCGACCGTGCTGGGACGTTGTGATGAAAAAAATAAATACTTTCCTCTTTCCATTAGGTTAAATTGGAACAAACTCACTCGAAAGCACCCCTCTCACTTTTATTTTATCAGTTCGCTAACAAGCAACAGCAGGCAAATTATTAGCCTAAAATTATTCCTTTCTTTCCAAGAACTGTTAGAGGATGGAACTTACTTCCTTGTGAAGTAGTGTCTTCTGACACTCTAACCAGTTTTAGCGGTCCGCCCTACCTGCCATTTGATCCTTAAAAGTACCTAATCACTTGAGCAGGCTTTAAAATCTAAAATATTTAATTGGGGAGTATACAATTAGATTAGATTAGAGCACCCAGGATCTGGGTGCCTCGACCGGACCCAACCAGAATGTTTTCAAGAGGGAAGAACATGAAAACGAGAATTGGGGTTTGCGCGATGATTTTTCTTTCTAAAAGGATCGCAATCCTTTAGTCTTTACGTAAACCAGTTCTTACTAGCTTTACACAATGGCTGGAGAATCTTTAAAGAGTAGCCTTTATTAGTGAGAGAATCAAAGCGCTCACGAAAAGGATTTTAGTATTTGCAGCATCATGCATGCATCTCAATGTAGATCTATTAAAAGCTTGAGTGGAATTTCTAATGTAGAAAAGTTGACTGAGCTTTAATGAATAGATTGTTCATTAAAAAAGCTAACATCGCAGCCATGTTGCTGAATTTTAGTAGTTTACAATTTAGAAATTACGTAAAAATTAAAAACTAGAGTAACCAAAAGTTAAAAAATGTGTGTGCAATTAAGAATTTCCAACCTTCAAAATCAATCAGTGATTGTTTTTTTCCAAACTGATCATGAATTGCACACTTCACCTTAATCAACTTCAGAAGTCTAATCTTGAGTGAACCTTAAAAGCAACGTGTCGGACAACAAGACCTGAATGACAGTAGTTCAACTCAGGTTTTTAATTCGAGGGCCGAATTTGGCCTATCCAATGCTGCTCAAACGTAACTTTGCTGCTTTTTCTTGCCTAAGATTTCCTGTAACAGATACAAATTTATCTCCATCATCTTAACTGTAACAGCCACCATCTGTTAATTTGACGCCATCCAAGTCTACAGAAATTTTTACCATTTTAGTTTCAGAAAACAACTAACATCATCAAACCCCCTCCACTACCACTCTAACTAATGTTCTCAGCATTAGCTTCATCACCACCACAGTATCGTTTTAATCACCATTGTTATCACAAACACCACCGCCATCAGTAGCAATATTGACATCATCAACCCTAACATCACCTTAAAATTTACCGTCATCATCATTATCATCGTCATCAACAGTTGCTAAAATCCTGACGAACAAATCCTGGGGAATTTCCTTCTTACGCGGTTTTGCTTTGCACTGGTATCGTTTTATAAACTTGCAAAAGTTCCACAGTTGGCCTGACTGGACCTCCAGAGCGACTTCAATTACCTCTTTGAGGATTTCCCATGAAATGTTTGTCCACCCTCCTTCATCATGAAAATTTGTTATCACTTTCTTCCAGAACGCTTCTTCAAGCTTTCCTTTCTCTACGGGCCAACCCTCTGAATGAGGTGGCTTTGTACCCTTAGCACAGAATTTGTCATGATGCGTTACGTTTTGTCTTACTTTGCTGGCCTCGTCAAGGGCGCTCTGCAGACCCTTTATCACTGGCTTCGTTCCGTCCTTGCTCATTGCATCACGTGCTGCACGTAGTTCATTCTGTAGCTTCTCCAGCAAGTCTTCCAAGGGCTTTCCAACCCGTTGTTCAAAGTTATCAAGGGCAATCTGTGGAGGCATTTGAAAGCTATCCTTGGGAACACGAAGAAAACAAGACAGTTCTATTTCAAGGAAATCAACAAAAGGCTTAATTTCTTTGATTTTTGTACGCCCTTACTGTTCATCAAATATAACCGTTTCTAAATCGCTGTTCCACACCCAGAACCCGTGCTTCTCCAAAATGTCTCTAGCTTCTTGTTTTCTCCGTACCTGGATGGCACCAAAAAGATCTTCGGATTCTTGAAGGACGCAATCTGCAAAGGAGGAAGGCAGCTTCTGCAGTTCCTTGCATAACCTTGATTTATTCCAGTTTTCCGTGGTGAATGTTTCCAGCTTCTTCCCATGCTTAATTGCAATAGTGTCTCTATCCAGTACTACAGCACAAGGAATCTTCAACTCTGCAGCTGCCGTGTAAGCCTTTAACGCATTTCCACAACCTCCAAGAGCCAGGATATCCCAGCGGTCCATCTCGAGAATTGTTAATGCCTGAAGAAGTTCACGAGGGTCGGAACTCTCCTGATGGATTTTATTAGCGTGTTCCAGCATAGACTGGCGAAGTACCGACAATACTCTCTTGTCAGTTTCTCCCTCAACTAAGTACATTATTTGATACAGCGCTTGAAATATCAGTATAAAAATGTTTTAACCCAATTTCGTACCGATTCTCCAAAATTTAAAAACTTTAAATCCTGGTCTATAAAAGGCCATTCAAGGGAATCAAATGCTTTTTCAAAATCAATCAGTAAAATAGCCCTTCTTGATTATTGTCGTTTAACAGTTGTATCAGATCGTAGAGTAGGCGAGTGATATCGGAGATGCAGCGGTTCTCGATAGATCCATTCTGAGTATAAGGTCCCGTTTATATGGAGAGAAGTTTTCCCGGGTAGAAGGGTCACCCTCTTACCCGAGCTACCCTGGGCGAGCCAACTTTTCATACATTTCTTTACAAAACGCATCGAACGTTTACATGAGGAACACAGACTTGGCTCGGCTAGAAGGGTGACCCGCCTAGCCGGGTCACTCGCTTTCGAAGGTAGGGTCACCCTTCTACCCGGGACAACTTTTTCCCATGTAATCACTTTGGCTCGCCTACCCGGGTCAAGTCGACCAAGTCTAGATACACAGAGCATGCGCAAGCGTTGTTTTCGTTGAGAAACAAACAATTGACTCGGTTAAACGGGGCAACTTTTTTGTCATATAAACACTCGCTAAAGTTGACTCGGCTAGGCGGGTGACCCTTCTACCCAGGACAACTTTTCTCCATATAAACGGGGCCTTAGATATTACACTGGGGAGCACTTTCTTGATACGACTTGCTATAGCCGCAGATGCTATTTTATAGTCTATAGATATCAGAGAAATGGGACGCCAATATTTTTTAATAAGATCTTATTTTGTTTGGTTTGGGAATACTGGTAATAAGGCCCCTTCTTTGTGTTATGGACATCTTACCTGATAAAAAAACATTAATGTCATTCCAAAAGAATTTATAAAATTCTATGGAGAAACCATCTATACCGGGGCTCTTACCATCTGGCATCCTCTTCAAACACCTAAACACCCCTTTAGTGTTAAATTGTCCTCGCATGACTCTTGTTCTATGTGATGTTGGTTTTGATTCATCCAGTTGATGTGAATGAAATACAGAAAAATTAATAGATCACTTACTGGATCTAGTTTTTGTCAAGGAACACACAACGTTTCGGCCGTATCCTGCGACCCTCTTCAGGTTAGTGATTGTCGCATGACCCAACTAGGTCACGTGACAGGCGGCACGGGAGTGCTTTGTGTTGGAGAGGGTTAAGCGAACCTCCCTCAACCGGAAAGGGGGGTTCCGTTTCAACCTCTCCACCACCTCCCGCGCCGCTTGTCACGTGACCTTGCATGTCTCTATGTTTCTGATTGGTATCTTTTAAGGGTAAAACGTAGCTAGAGCCTTAACCAGATTGGCACCTTTTAGGGGTGCAATTGAAATTTCGACGAGCCTCCCCACCGTTTTTATATGGGAGTCCCCTCCCCCGGGCTATTGCCGCCATGTGGACCATTCTCGTGGTGCCACATTGAAGGCCGTAGAAGACAACGCTCTTTTCGAAAAAGTTTATGTGAATCTGAATCTTTCTCCCTTTCATCAATCTCATTCTCATCTTCTTCCTCATCCTCATCGTCACCCTCCTCGTTATCATCATCAACATCGTCGTCGT
>JANRMR010191066.1:0-10674 GCA_025434825.1 Bergia sp. 'catenularis'
TGATGTGATGTGATATATGATATGATATGATATGACGTGACGTGACGTGATGTGATGTGAGACGATACGATAGGAAATGATATGTGATATGATATATATGATATGAAGTAGTGTGATGTGATGGGATGTGATGGGATGTGATGTGATACGATACGATACGATAGGATACGATTCGGTTTGATATCTTATCGCATCAAAACAATATCAAATCATATCATATCACACCACATCACATCACATCATATCACATCACATCACATCGACTTTGAACATGCTGTCATTCATATCTTAGTCAGTGAGGATGCGTGAAAAGCGTTAAAGAAAACAACCTGGCCGCAAAGTTTGGTTTTTTTATGATAATCTAGCCCTGAAGGTGTTAGTATTTGAAAAGAGAACGAAAAGGTAGGTTCAGTTAGTCAAATTGCGAGCTGAAACCCCGAAGGAAGCTTTACCAGTACAACCGGATCCAAAGAAAATCGGAGAAATGGTGATAACCTCAGCCCCTAAAGCAAAATGGGTGTAAGTTGCTTTAATGAGAAAGTTATAATTTAGCTTCCTGAACTTAAACCGTTTATCACTGGCCCTCCTTCGCAACCCCAACACGCCCCCTGCGAAGAGGGTTAGTTACACGGCTTGTGCGACTCCCTCATACAAACCGTACGACAGGTTAACGTACCTTTAACGTTGGCAACATAGAAAACTTTCAAAACCTCACTAATTACAATACGTGAGAGGTCTCTACTCGCAGGATAGTTACAATATACTCCTTTCCAAAGAGGGTTCAGAATCCTTCACGGTGTCATGTTGACTCCTTGAGGATTTTTTTTTAATGTATTTATTAATTATATACAGAGTAACATATTAAAAGAAAAAGGTCATGAAGCAATTCTCGCAATCGCATGAATAATGATAGTTTTAAAAATGTTCCATGTGGTATTTGATATGACAAGAGTTAGACACTAAAGAATAGATCCAATATTTGTTCAACAGGTAAAACTCCTTACCTTTGTCTGGTTATGAGCCTATCACAGAGTCCACACTCAAATCAGTTGGAAACTCCGAGGTTCAAGACACAAACGGCGGGCGGTTAAATACGCAAAGTATAAAATAAATATGTTTTGCTTCTGTGCTCAGTTGCAAAATCCACAAACTTGACCCGGACTTACCACAAAATTAATTTAATTTATGCTTCCTGATATGCAGACTACAAATAACTCTACTTCAGTTAATAAATCCGCATTGTTAAAAGATTTCGTCGAAACATTTCGGTTTTTTACTTCATTTCATATCCTGCCACTATCAAACGTGAAAAAGCTTACCAAGAATGATGTTCACAAATGTGAAATAATATTTATGCGTTTACAATATTTCAATATTGCAAGTTCCTCTATAAATAACAATAGTGCACTTGCTCCATCCCATTCGTGTGGTTGTTTTTCAGATATTTACTGACATGCCGGATCATTTTAACTGTGGCCGAAATACGGTTTATACGGTGTTCTTGTTAGGAGGCAGAGTGAACAATAGAGTTATCTGTTATTTAAAAGTTTCGTCTTATTACTCGATTTCATGATAAATTCCAGCATTGACCGTGGGAAAATTCATGGATGGCCCCTAACAGTTTGTTGTGTAATGATACAAATTAAATGTTACCTCATAAGGAGCAGATTGTGTCTCATTAGATCATTTGATTGCGTGCTCAATTCACACCTATCAAAAAAGATAACTGCAGGCGTAGAAATCGGTATAAACCATTACGTTTTCCCAAATCCCGACGCAGCTCGAGTAATAGTTTTTTGTAATTTGTCTCGTGTTTTGTACTCCCTTTTCAGGATCAAGGTGGTTTACTGGCGAAATTTCTTTTACACGACTAGAGATGCGACATGCCATGCTCATAATAAAGTTGTGCTTTGGGCGGGCAAACGTTGAACAAAGTTTTGCACACCATTAACCATTTATCTCTGTTTTGTAACTTTTACCACCGAAAGTAATTTAGAGACTTGTCACTGTAAACGATCTATTGCTAAAATTTGTTGACAGATCAAGGATCTTTCCGATCAAGATAAAGTCCAATTAGGGCAGTAAACAGACTGTTTTGACATTTAAAAAAGAATAAGACCATTTTATTGTCTTCCAGTCTATTTTCCAACACAGTGAATCGTGTTAAGAAAAGATATGGAAATCTCCCCTTTTTGATACTCGAAATTATTCTACATTATCTTATTGAACCAAGAACCAACTGCCCATGCTGATACAAATGGTTGACCATAAACACGTACACTAAAAAGATGAGCTCAGACAATGGGAATTATTAATTATACGATATTTTAAAAAAACTAAACGGCTCAGTCCCAAACTCACAGCATGCACAACTTGTGCCGACGTTATAAATTTGGCTTTGCTAGAGAGCAGTACAGGCCATATCGAACTGATCAGCCTCGTTTGAAAAGGAAAATATTTGTGGGAGGAAGTGATTGTGTCTTTGACCGTTTGCTTTGAATAATTTTCAAATCTCTTAAGAGTTTAAGCACATCGTTTGTTATCGTTTATACAAACGATCAGCATCGGTAAGAGACTCCCCGCCAGTATTTATACTTTGTTCCTGCCGCTCCCGTTTTCATTGCGGATTTGGCCACAATCCGATAAATTGCTCATCACGAATTACATATATAATGGCCCCTATTAATACAAGTAATTGCAAACAAACAAATGCAGTCAGCCCCATTCGGACGTACTCCAAAATAAACAGACTACATGTAATCGTAAGACATGTCCTGGCGAGCTGTAAAATTGCTGCTACTTCAAATAAACGTGTTTTAAAATTTAATGTTCTATTAGCGAGGTTGTTAAAGCCATCAAGATAGAGGCAGACTACTTGGCCAGCCACCAAAATACTAACTCAGTTTAGATCTCAAAACCATAGGGTATCGGCTTGTGGACAATATAATTACCCAATTAGCAATTTCTTGATGATCATTTAGTAAACATTTTTCGATTTTAGTTCGCGATCCTCTTTTCAGACGATATTATTTCATAAATCTAACTGTTGATTTCTCAATTTGTTACTGGTGTAACTGAGTTTTCTCTAGTTTAGTGTACGTCTCTGTACTCCGCGCCCAAGTTGTCTGTGGACTGTGGCTATATGAAACATGTAGTCAGCTTTATAGGTCTTGAATGACTTGATACCACATGTACAGATTGTACTGTGTGAAATTGTTGCTTTTACTTTTACTTTTAGATTTTAGTGTTTATTAAAATAAACAACACGCAGCAAAAGAAGCAACCTCCTTGCGTTTCGAGTTAAATTATGCTTGAATGTCAAGCAATGGCAAAGGAGGAATTTTTTAAAACATATATCCCAGAAGCCTTTGTGTAACGTAGCCTCACTCCCGTGCCATTCGGTCATTTCCATTAAGACGCCGTGGAGAAAGGATCTCATTTGACCTCGCCAAAGAGAATGGATGCTGTGGCGGACGAGCATGTTGAGCTGGAATTATTTCGTCGTATTAAACCCTTTAATATACCTTAACTGCATAGATTTGACCTCCAAGTTCCAAGTTGCTCTTTCTGGATTTCCAATATTATGTTTAAACCGTGTCTACGGGCATATCCGAGCTTCCTTTCAAACTTGGCTGAACGAAGAATTGTTGTATTCCCTAACAGTGCTGTACACTCTTTTTATTCTATAAGAATATACTTTATAAGAATATTGAGGCTGAAACTGGCGAAATTATAAGAATAATCTAAGAATATGCCCAAGGCTGGAAATTTTGTTACGAACATATTTTTGCCTGTTGAAAATAAAATACAATAGAATCACACAATGTTTCAAGAGAACTTACTTTTCCTTTGAAAAGCAAATCTTCCCTTTTTCTAACAAATCTAGCTATCAAGTAATAAAACTGAAAGACTAGCTAGTCGATAGTCCTGCTAACAAAACCAGCTATCAGCTAGCAACTTGAAAAAAAAAGCTTGTCCTCTAGTTCTATACATATGATCGACATACACGTATTGCAGTTCGAATACAAAGTAATATAACACATTACTATATACTGCCATGTAAATCCATTATTAAACTGAAATACAATACTTTGTAATCTAAGAATATTGACAAGAATAATTTAGCCTAAAATCGGCAGAAAAATAAGAATATTCAGCCTGGGCATGAAAAACACTATTCTTATAAAAAAAAAAAAAGAGTGTACTTTCGCAGCTTCGACAAGTCAGGTCGCCGTGTTGTATATCTGTAAAGTCAAGCGCAATCTTCGATGTAAGTTGCTTTTCTACTGTTTTTAGTAACAATGGCTATAACAGCCGTAAATTGTAAACGAGACATTTATTTCAGTCGGAGAGTAGAAGTTTACGCCATATTAAGAGTCTAACCTAAACTAGTTATAACAGTTTAAATAATATTTTAGTTTAAGGAATCGATTTTTCTTTTTCCTTCAGCTGCGTTATTACACCATAAACATGAGGTCGAGAACGATGGTCCCTGAAAATGTATTGCGATCATGCGAATCTATTTCAAAGTGTCTTTTGAATCGGGAACTAGCTATATCTTACAAAGTACTGGATTGTGCCAAGCGTTCGAGAGGAGATTGCAGAAACACTAATAAAATTATCAAAGGCTTATCATTTACGCTGAGAAATATCAATAACCCACCTGGGGGGTGGGTATGGGGCAGTTGATCTAGCTTACCGTCATACAGTCCCGAACGGCTTGTCTCCAGTGTGGGGCGGTTTAATTGTACGGAATACAAGATGTATTACATTGTTGGAAGCAAATTTGATACATTCATATGTCAACCAACTTTATTCTTTTTCATTCAGTAGTAGATGGTTCAATTTTTATTCTGGCAAAATCAAGTAGTTAGTCGTGTTTTTTGAAAACATTTAGTAAGCCGTGCCCGATCAACATGCCACCATCGCTATGACATAATATAGTGTTTGTAAATTTACCGTATACTTTGCAAAGACGTTGTTAAATAAATCAGATCTAGTTTTTTTTACTCAAAATAATATTTTAAGACAAGTTATGATTTGGATTTTGAAATGTTTATTTTAGCATTTTCGTTTGTAATCGTGTAATTTCTACTGATGTTCACTGTAACACATCGTAGGGACAAGAACTAAAATTTTGTGACAGCAAAAATCTTTGTGGATCGAGGTCCAATTGAATAATTAAATAAACCCATACATATTTCTGAGTTTTTAACAGCAAACAATAAGAAGAAGAAATACTAAAAATGATTAGATTTCACAAGATTTGAAATTTGAAAAATTAACATTCGGAGCAAACCGTACTTGTCTGAATAGCTATTATTAATCCTACGATCAGTACTTTTGATGGTTGTGATCATATTGATGTTGCGGTTTTTTCCTCAAGCTATCGCCCTAGACCCTATTTTGGAAAATTTTGACAAGAACTTATGAACTGTCCTGTAAGGTGGGGAGTGACCAAAAAATTTAATACCCCACATCTGTCCCGCCTCCCCTCGTCGGGGTTAACATTACCGAATCATAGCCAACTTTGACACTTTTGTAAGACACATTGTTCTTCTTCCACAGCATTTTATGGAAAACGAAAAAGTGAGCCTCGGTTTTTAAAAACTTCTTTATTTTCAACCAGCTGACCCGAACATCTTAAAAATGTAGTTTTTCTAAAAAGATTGATAACCTTTTTGGCTTAAAACAAAGATTTATTATTCATATGAAGTGATTAGATTTCACAAGAATTGAAATTTAAAAAGCAGGTTTTCAGTAGGGTAGGGAGGGGGGGTTAGCTTGAGGTTGGAGTTGCCTTACAATGAAGAATTTGCACTTCGTGCCTTCAATGCATTCGTGCGGCAGTCGACCTACTGAATTCGATTGAATTTAAAAATTTCTCTTTTCGCTATCATAACGGGAAATTGCTTATTTGCCTATAAGGCACCGCAGGAAATTTGCATTCAAGGCAAAGACGTGATAAAAGTAATCTAGGTAATTCAATTTATCGCAATCAGAGTCAGAAACAAGTGAGGGCATGCATAAATATAAAACTGTCCATAAAAAGGTTTATTTTTCTAAAAGTCACTAGTCGATAATAATGCTTTATATGTACACTGGAACAAAGAGATCAACGTATTTTGCAAACTGGTTATTACTAGGCAAGGATGAACAGTACCATCTTCAGTGCATTAAAATGAAGTATACCCAGTAATTTCCCACGGTCACTAATGAGTAATATTACATACATTTATTGCCAATAAAAGTACATTAAGTGTCAACTTGTTCGCACCTTAGTTCACAATCCTCATTCAACAACACATTAGCAATTTGTTCCCTTATTGCCTCATACGAAATCGAGTCCTGTCCTGGAACTATTTCAAAAATAAAAATAATGTCTACATCTTGAATATTTGAGTAGTTTCTGAATCTGCAGTCTGGCTTAAGTCAGGATAACATTGGGATGCGGGAAGAAGACACATGAATATTTACAACGGTTTCACAGGTTAAAAATGAACTTAGACAGCTTTCAACCCGGCGTGATACAAATAAAATAATTCCCAAACCACGTATATCTAATTTAAGACTGCAATCAACTGGAGAGAAATGTGCCCATTACTGTTGAACAGTCGATTTCCGCAATCTGACATTCTTGTGGTTTCAAGCTTGGGCAAGTTGATGATACGTAAAGATAAAAACAAGTTGCCATATCACGTTTTTTTAAAAAAAAAAGTTAGCTTGTGAAATTCTACGTCTTAAACATTAAACAGACTCCTTTTTACAAAACTGAATTGTAACTAAATTACCATGTATGAGTATCCTAAAAGGTATGAATACAAGAGGCATATCAACAAAGGAAGTGTGTTCTTTTTAATGTTAAAGCATAGCTCTCCATATATGAAAAGTATTTCTTTGTGGTAAAAATTCGTGGTGCTACAATGCGGTTTTGATGTAAACGTCTGGAAATGTCTAACTTTTGTGCGTTAGCTGTACCGTGTGGTGAGAGAAAATGGTTTTTACACAACAAAAGAATAACAGTAAGAAAGTGTGTAGAAGTATAATGATGATGCTGTCCAGTCTTTTTTAGTAACTCGGTAAGCCCAGATATGAATAAGGAGTCATGTTAGAATACATAACTTGTAAGTTAGATGTTGGACAGAAAGATGGCGGAGGAGTCAGTAAGGGTGCTGTGTAACCACACTGTTCGTTTGTTGTAGCAGCAGGAATATAACTCTGAGTCGCGTAATCACCACAGCAAGGAATTGCCATGTAGAACGCTGGATGATGTCCATAGATAGAGTTAAAACCTTCGACATGTAAGCTCGCTTCAAGTCCAGGTACAATTTGCTTTTTCCACTTTGTCCGACGATTCTGAAACCACGTCTTCACTTGCGTGTCACTTAGCTTCATAGTCTTCGCCAGACTATTTCGCTCGGTAATTGTGAGATATTTCTTGTCTTGAAATTTCTCTTCTAAAACTTTGAGCTGGCTGCTTGTGAAAGCCGTCCGTCTTCGACGCACTTTATTGATGTGAAGTCTCCGCTCGTTTTGTTGGTGGAGTGAAAAATCTCCCGTTAGTTGACCGCGTGTATCTTCATCTTCGGTCTCAAGATCACTGTCTTTCTCCTGAGATTCGGAAACTGGAATAAACATAGTGTGTAATCAGTATTATTGGCCAGATTAAAAAGATTCGTCGGTTGTTCAACGAATTTTTATATTTAAAAACCACCATATGTCTTGCAAAATATAATGAATAGTGACTGAATACTTTTGTATAACTTGATATAGTTTTAATTTGGACTTCATCACTAATTGCAACAACCCTCTCGCCATCAGTTCAAGAATAGTTATTGTAAATGGTACTCCTTCATGGAAATACAAATAATCTACCTTTATGTATGATGAATAACTAAAGTCTAAACCAACAAACTAGACTTCAAAAGCATATGCGTAGATTTAACAAGGCCAGCAGCAGGAAGAATCACTGTTACTGAGATAAGATTCAGTTTATAATACCCTAGTCGATATATACTATAGTTCTATACGAGTTAACAAATATCAGTGTTGAGTATAGCCCTAAGCAAGAAAGGAGTCGCATCCCGTTGTTCTATATATGCACTGCAAAACAAACCAAACATTCTTCAGAAACAGTTCACATGAAGCTATAACTATTAATACTGAAAAGTAACAGGCTCCAAGAACAAAACTTGAATAGCTTCTTTGAAAGAAAAAATGATAGTCGCTTAAAAATAGTTTGACTGCGTACGTGGCACTGCGCAATTCACGAGATGCTCAGAATCAGGAATGGTTCAAAATTTTACAACTCAACTACTGTGGCTTTCGCTTCATCTTTCTTAAATGCATGCTAATTGTTGAGGGCAAAAGTTCTGGTTGCTTTAGTTTACATTACAGTCTTAGAAATTGTTAATAGATCCTCAACAAGTGTCAGTTATAACTAGCAGTAAAAACACTACCAGAAACTAGAGTAAATGTTGGTTTAGCAGGAGAGCGCATTTCCGATCAAACATTACTGTGGTAGCCGGTTTCTGCGACTCACCTTCAGAACAAACGCTTTCCTTTTCTTCGAATCTCGATGTGTCATCAACATGTCCTTTTTCACTAAGGGCGTCTTTCCTTCTATAACCGAGAATTGCATCGATACTAAAGGAAGACATTATTGCCACTTTCAGTATCACCGTGCGAGCAGCTGAGTCCCAAGAAATGCTTAAAGAAATAATGGATGTTGAACAATGCGCGTCCTTGACTGGTCGTTCTCACGAATGGAATAAATCAGTCTTCGAGCTGCTAATAGAACCCGAAGTGCTAAATTGTTCTCATAACATCCTGTCTCGATTAATGTGTTTGACATTTCATTATGATCTATTCTGATCACTTTCACGTGGTACCACTTGACGAACAAAGGGTCAGTAAATAAGGGAAGTGAGGGTCTTGTAATTAGATCAACAAATTTTTCGACCCTTGTTAAGCAGCGATCAAAATCTGCATAACACACCATTAAATACAAAGTTAACGAATTAGTGAGTCCGACAGCACCGTCACTATGTCTTCAAACAAAGCAGAAAATGTCGTAAAAAGTGATTCTCAGTTCATCTAACATAGCTGTCTTGAAACCAAGTGGAGTAATTGAATTAAATGGCCATTTGACAGTGTATATTATTGGGCATTTGCGCTCTAGATTACTATCATTAGTTTGAACAGTTAAACTGATATTTGATCCTAATTGTAGTAAACGTGTGTGAGTGACAAACACCAGCCACAAACGCGACCGTGTTTCATCCCGTCATCAAATGCGCTGTGCTCCGCGTGGGTCCTTCGCGTCATTTCATGCTCCCGTTACGACCTAAGGCTGACCAATTAAAATCAAGCTCCGTCTTCCTCAGGATGAGGCAATTTAGCGGATCAGAATAAACACTTGTGGGAATGTTTGTCTAAGCCTTAACAAGCTCATAAGTCATTTTTGCCGATACTCGCTGGCAAAACGTTTTTGACATTTATTGGCACCTTTTTGTTCGAAACTAGAAGGCTGTGTTATTTCTCACGCTTGTATCGCAACTTCACTCTTGGAATAACCTTCTAAAACTGTAAAGACTGTTAGCTCACAGTCGTGACCGCAGTGTGAAAATATTGAAACTTGTTGTTTGTGTGAGGGATGACCTTTTGTTTCGTTTATTTCCTGGCAGTAATC
The DNA here is from genome assembly GCA_025434825.1 of Bergia sp. 'catenularis'. Classification (NCBI taxonomy): domain Eukaryota; kingdom Metazoa; phylum Cnidaria; class Anthozoa; order Zoantharia; family Parazoanthidae; genus Bergia; species Bergia sp. 'catenularis'. The sequence goes on from JANRMR010191066.1 coordinate 9,692, forward strand.
TAATTTTCTTGGAGCTTGAGGGGTGAACTATAGACTATTCACAGCACGAACCAAACGATTTAAACTAGAAAATCCTTTTGATTTGGCTTAAACTGACAATCTGTCTGTGTCTTATAAAGAAAAAGACGATTCGTTTCCTGACCAAATCGCGGCTGTTTCTTTAAGATCGCCGACAGTGGATGTTTGTGATTAAAATAGGTGCAAGGAACAGTTGGAAGTCGCGTCAAAACATCTGTAGTCATTTATTACATTAAGAGGTGTAAAACTAGCAACTCCCACAAAACTGGCCGCCCCTTGGCCCATTGGGCATTGCATTTCATAACATCCATGAGTCGATTGACTGTCGGCTCCATGCTGCCGCGGCTAGCTATGGATCCCTTCCCAGGTAGTGTAACCATGGTAACGATACGTTGTTATGACAAAGAGGAATCACGCAGCAGCTTGTAACTGCCCGGATTCTGAGTTGATTGCGAGAAGAGGCATTGTAACCCAACGAGATTTGTTCGAAAACAAGACATGGTACGGAAAAGAAACATAGGCGTTTTAAGGATATATGATGGTTTAAAAAGATTTAAAAGGTTTTAGCGTTCTTAGTATTAAAGGCCATTAAAAAAAACCCGCCTTTTTTATCTTTAAAGCACGCACTGGTTTTTTCGAGTGCACTAACATTTTTTTCGCTTTTTAAATAAAGTAAATGCACGATGCACGAAGTCTAAAAACATAGAAAAACTTCATTTCGTAATAAACCAACATGGGTTTTTTTTTATCTGTTCTCCGTATCGCCGATTACATGTTACTTGCAATCTGGTTGAGCCCTTTTCAAATAGTGGCGCCAGTTATGTTTGACGAGTCAAGACTCTTCATAAAATATATCAGCTCCTGCTCCGCCGTTCGATTTAGTAAGAAGACCGAATTCTCATATTTTATCACGGATTTTTTAAAGCAAAATGTTTGGTGCACATTGTGAAAATGGTATAGCCCCA
>JANRMR010191088.1:0-10673 GCA_025434825.1 Bergia sp. 'catenularis'
ACGCAACAACACAAACGCAAGCATCTCATCCATGAAAATATTCTTTAATTCTGTTGATATTGAACTGTGACTAATGTTATGTACATAAAAGAATATTTTCATGGATGAGATGCTTGCGCTTGCGTTTGCGTTGTTACGTCGCTGGTGTGAACCAGCCTTAATAATCTATGGTCGTATTTAGCATAACTTTAAATTTGGAAATGAATAGTTAAGTACATGCTATTGTTGATGGAACTTTTACATTTTCGTAGCAGCTTAAAGTTTCTACAAAACCAAAAGGTTTGGCTTCAGTTTTTGTATTTTCTAAAGGCCCGTGCAAATGAACGCAACATGTTGGCACAACATTTCCCAGCATTGTTGGGCACAACGTGTTGCTTTCGTTTGTACACCATGTTGGGCCGTGTTGCATGATGTTGGCACATGTTACGCGAAGTTTGAAACCAGTCAAACTTTTTGCCCAACATATGCCAACATCTTTTGTTCTCGTGATCGATGAAGCATGTCACAACATGTTGCGTTCGTTTGCACGGTCACATAACATTGTTGGGTTCACTGTGAAGAATTAATGCGATGGTAACCATGGAGACTTGTTCTTGTTTATGTGCCTGGGAGTCATTTCAAACAAGATGGCAGAAAGTGAAGAGGTCGAAACACATTCTCTTGATAAAACGCCCATAAACGGAAAACGGAAGGCAGTTTCGACCTCAGGAAAAGAGAAATCCAAGACGAAGAAGTGGTCTGAGGATGAAGTCGATGAATTAATCGATACGCTAGAAGAGAGGGTTTGCTTGTGGGATGTTTTCTGTAAGGAATACCACAACCGAAACAAGAGGAAAAAGGGTTTCGAAGAAATGGAACAGGAACTGCAAATAAACACCAATGACACCAAGACTAAGATCGCAGGCTTAAGAGCTCAACTCCGAAGGGAACTGGCAAAGACGAGGGCAAAGAAATCGGGCCAAGCCCTTACTGACAACTATAAATCGCAATGGTTTACTGGGACAGACTGCAATTTTTAGTTGCGGTAATGTAAGCAGGGAAATGTAAAGAAAACTTAAGACCACAGGAAAGAAGTTTAACTCCCGACGGTGGAATACAGTCGCGACTCGCCGGTTGATGCTTTTTGGGTAAATATCGATCCCAGACTCCTCTGCGGAATCACTGTGTACGCAACATTGCCCAACATGTTGTGATCGGTTGAACACTCTCGGTCGACATCACCCAACAATGTTGGGCAATGTTGTGCCAACATGTTGCGTTCGCCGGTTTGCACGGGCCTTAGAGCAACTCAGTAAACGTTCAAATGTAAAGTTGCAGCACCGACGTCTTAATTTTGTATTTTTTGATACGCTGGCAGAAAAAGCAACCACACCGAAGTACACTGATTAAAGTCAATATAAAACAGAAGTTAAAAAAATTGCTGAGTCATCGTTGCATTCTCAGCTGCGGTGATAAATGACAAACAACCAAGGCACGTTGATTAATTTGTATAATCATGGCTGACAACTATAAACAAGAGGTTTGTTCAGCGTCGTTTCGTCTTTTGACAACAGGTTGGAAAGCTAACTCCCTGGCACAAATTGAAAACTCCAACATTTATAGACACATGTTCTCCTATTTTCAAATTACAGGTTTGAAACGATTTTAAATTCCTCCTAATTTCTATCCATTCATTAGCTGTGCGTAATTTTTTGGTTGAACCAACTCTTAGAAACATATCCGGAAAAGATCAGAAGACGGGTAAAAACAATTAAATATTAGTGTAAACGACTGCATCAAATATTTTGTATCTTATCTGACCAGCGTTGAAGGGATCCATCAGCCCTTTATAGACCCTGTTCACACTAGCGATAATCCGAGGGAAAAGTGATCAAAGATTCATTGCAAACCAATGGCCATGTCATCGGAACCTCTCGTTCGGGCGAAGACGATGACATTTTCATGAATTATAAGTGAATCCGTGGTCAAAAGCAGATTTCGAAGAAATTTTGAAAAACTGAATACTTTGAATCTGACGAGTATACTGCTCGGGATCTTCGAAACATTCCTATGTTCCCTTCTGTTTAAAAGCTACTTTGAACACAATTGAAGTGTGCAATTAATTGTGAGCAAAACGTAACAGCATTGTGCAAAATAAAGCTCCAGAACATGTGTTTATAAAATTAAAACTGTAGACAACTATAATGTTGCTGAAAAAAAGACAAATCAGTAACTGATCATCAGAAGGATATTCAAAAGGTGTGCGTTTCCACAATTGATTTCGGCTCCATTACTGACACCCTAGATTAGTAAGTTATAGACCATTTTTGGAGGAGTCACTCACCATGTGAGCTAGCTTTGACTACGTTCGTTTATAAACACGGCTTAAGGAGTTAAGTCGCACACACTGAAAATGTATTTGTTTAGATGAAGTAAATAGTGAAGCAATTTTACTTTACAAAGAAATTTTCATATGGTGGAAACACCTGCAAATTCGATATCATCATCACCGATGCAACGTTCACGAATACGATGACTTAACGAATCCGATGTAACTGATGTACCAATTAGCATTTACCAAACTAGCGCGCTGTGATTAGCCATTCGAACTCGGAATCAATGTTATTCACTTCCAGATATTAGTTTGTAACACGGGACCACTGGCATTTTGCAGATGTTCAGCCATAATGAACAAGGCAACTGGACTGCAAACACAAATTATCCCGAAGTCATCACAGTAATTTACTGCATCACAAGTGATCACAATGTACATTGATTTGTGTTAAACAACATATTGAACATAACTAATAATTACAAAGTAAAGGCGAAGGAATAAGTAACGAGACAAGAGACAGAAGAACAACAAATAGGAGCTGAAACCTGCTTAAGCCCTTCTAAATTGAATTGTTAGGACCAAAAGTTGTAAGTATATTCTTTTCAAAATTGTTTTGCAAGTTTTCTTCCACACCAGTTTTGGTAAAGGTGTAATGTAAATGCAGTCAAATGTTTTACCCAGCTGAAATAATCAATTGCTTCAACATTACAAAGTTATGTCTGGAGTACATTCTGGGTCATTGATAAAGATGAAAAAGATTGTTAATCATCCTGTAGATAGAGCTCCAAATACGGCCAACATTTTCCCTTTTGGTTCCACCAAAACCCAATCCATCATTTGGGAAGAATTGAGGCAACTGTGTGGTTTTGTTACCTGTCTTCATCCACCATTGATAATCGTTTGTTTATAAGTTAGCTGGTCAAGATATGTTTACACTACACCGAAGGTAACTTGATAGACAAGTGGTACATATAGACTCTCATTTGGTATGGTTTAATTCTCAAGAAGCGTATATCATTCAAGATTTTGGATATCCCGAGTGATTTTAGTTTGTTGTTGGGTTTGTTCCGAATCCTTATTTATTCATCGTAGACGACGGTCGTTTATAGAAATGTTTGTTAAGCAACTAAAAGTTCGCAGCAACAGTTGCTTAGCGACCAATGGTTAATACAGCCACGGAGACTGGGTCGTACATTCCCTTTGGAGTGTGGAGCTCCTTGATGCAAATCCGACAAAATGACCGGGTTATCTCCTGTAGTTGGGATAAAAGCAAAGTATAGCAAAGTATAAGGAGGTAACGTGTAGCGATTGACGAATAGTAAAGGTGGAGTGGGCTAAATGCAGCTCTTGGATACTTTTTTAAGAATTTTTCACTCCCACAAGAATTTATGGTCAATTTTTGGACCCCAAACAGCACTGCACTACTAGAACGGTGGAAACTGGAAAGTAATTTATGTATTTCTTTATGCTTTGTTGTATCTACTAAAGGTGGAGGTATCGATTTGGGCGTGTTTGGTTCTGTCTGATATTGTGGGTGTCTCAATATATGTATCTTCATTTTGAAGATTCTTAAGCAATTTATGTCATTCTGATTTGATAGCCTTTTTCCTTCATTTTTGCAGGTTGTTTGGTATTTCATTCCAAATTCTCACTCCAATCTCTCAAGAAGGAAGTTTTCTGCATTTCTATACGAGAATCCTTAATGTGAGTTATTTGAGGTAGAAAATAATGTGCTGTAAGAATGTACACCTTGTAGCCATAGTAAAATAAGTTCAGAATATTAGAAGGTGCTGATTTGTTGATGATATCATATTGTAAGTTAGAAACTGACTGGTCAAAGAATTTGAAAAGGCGTAACAAGCCTTGTAAGTGGGTGTTTTCCAAACAAATGCAAGCTGAATGCAAGTTACAAAGACCAAGATTTAACTTTCTCAACACTTACTTCAACCCAAGCAGCGATGCTGTTGTAGTTGGGTTCTAGTTTGCCAAGCCCTGTCTGATGACTGGCAGCAATTATGACCGTGGGGACCTCTGTGTGGTTGCTGTTGAACACCATCTCCTGGCAGAAGGCGTGGTGGTTCTTGAGTAGCGGAGGTTCCGTATTTGGAAATGTCAAGACTTTTCGCTCAGCCAATAAAGATTTGGGGAGTTCTTCGTACGCCATCCAGTCCTGTATACACGAAAAAAATTATTGTTGTTAATAATAATAATAATAAGAAGAAGAAGAATAAGAATAACAATAACAATAATAATAATAATAATAATAATAATAATAATAATAATAATAATAATAATAATATGTAATGATCAAATGTGCATTACATTTGGAAAAAAATCTAGTTATTTACAAAGTAATTATTAAAAACTAACACTTACTATAAATTTTGAATTTCAGTTTACAGAACTTGCGGGCGATAAATTCTTCTCCTCACTTTAATACCAGTTTTATTATCAATTTCAATTTTGAGAGAACTTTTCAAAACAATATACTTAAACTGCTCATGTATCGTTCATTCTGTATTCGTGCTGTTCTTTTGCTTAAATGAATAATTAATAAATTACCTCGATCAAATCTTTAGATATATTTTATTTCCCAAAATTTAAACTTCAAATTCAGAATTCTGCATTTCTTGGTTTTGGTATCTAACTATTCCTTTCGATATAAGAGTGCTTAATAAATGCACCTGGATAACAAGGAAGGAGGCGGGGCAGCGTGAGGCATTTCATATTTTTATAGGGTTTTTTCACATTTGCAACCTCGGGTACATAAATTTTGATAAAATATTTCACAATTATCCCCCGACGTGGAGGTAACTAGTGGTAAATATCTATCGCTATACACCGAAATTGAGGGGGATAATTGTTTTAGTATTAACCAAACAGGTGAATAACACTTTTAAAAATAATTTATTTCCATTTTTGCAACAGCAATGCAACAAAAAAAGCCCCAGTTTTACGCACGTCAATCTCGCGCGCGCGTTCGTTTCATGCATGAGTGGCTGAAGTGAATAGCACAGGATATTCGGTGTTTTATGAACCAATCAGAGCGTTCGAAATGTGCTATTCACCTGTATGTATGTGTGGCCCTAGACTGAGCCTTCAGTTGCTCTCAAGTCGATAGTCTGATATTGCGCTATGTTTCACATATTATAACTGCATTGCATACCACGTGTATGTGTTTGTGTAAGCCGTCGAAGTCTTGCAGCTCTCTGAGGCAAAGTTTAAACCTCGAAGCAGTGACGTCTTCAACCCAGACCGTAGCTGCGTCGTGCTTCATACCAGTCGCCATGTGTTCTGCGGAAACCAAGACTTGTGGAGCGGAAGAAAAGCGACCCTAAAATTCAAAACTGGGAAATCAGACGCTGTTACAAGAAAACTACATCATTAGACACTGATTTTATTGCCAGTAAATACAGAGCCGTAGGAAGCAGTCTTAAGTTGGGAAGCACACGTTTTTGATAGGGGAGAATTTATGAACTTAATAAGGTAAACTAGGGTTTTAAATATCAAACAGTTAGTTTCAAACATGCCCAAAGTTCGGCTGGTCCAAAAGAACTGGTTCCAGTTATCGAGTGTACACACGTTGCGTGCTTTTTTTCCCGCCACAACTCACCAAATTTCCAGCATTTGCCGGCCAGGAACGGCAGAACTGAGCAGATCCATTTATGCAAGATTTTTAAAAGCATTCTAACCATCCAGCAGACCGAATGGTAATCCTTATTTTTAGGAGGCCACAATATTTTTCTGTCAAGAAATGCATGGAAATGAAAAGGAATCGAATCACTTGTATGATCTAGGTGTCGCTGCAAGAATTGTAGATATGCTCTCTTGAAGTACACACATCACCCTGTTCTTCAGGTTTTCACTGGTTTTCTATCAAATTTAGAATATCTGTTAAACTTATTACTCTCATATTGAAAGCTATCCACGGTCAAGCGCCGTTATATGTATATCTGCACTAATTAAACTCAGTCGTTGCACATTTGAGACCCAACACTGAGCTTCTACTGGCCGTCCTTTCTACTATATTTTTCTATTCTCCTGGCGCAAAACTATTAATGCCTGCTGCAATCAACCAATGTAGCTCATTGCTCTCAAACTTGCAAAATATTACCTCTTACGAATCATTTAAGAAAGAGAAGACGTTTCTCTTCGCAAACTTTTTTATTTATAGTGTTTTTTATTTGATATATTTTCTGTAGTTTTACGACATTTTATCCGTTTAAATAATACTTAGTGTTGTATGTTTTTATATCATTAACTAGGAGAATATTAGTAGGAGTGTGTGAATGAACCTTTTTGTATGTGAAGCTATTTTTAGATACTCGTCCCACAGCCCACTCCTTGCGCTTTCGAAAACAGCCACGCACGCGTGGACAGTTTCGTCTGATCGTGCCGTCGTGTGATGACCATACGCCGACGTGACGCAAGTTCGTGCGCCACGTCAGTTTCCGCTCGCAAACAGGTTCATTCACGCGTACTACTAATATATTCCTGCATCAACTATTGCAAAGTGTGCTTAGACTATTTTATGCTAGTTTGCGCTTTATAAGCCGTATTTATTAATGTACTTACTTTAGGAATATCAACGATTTTACACGTGGTCCCTTCCCACCATTGTGTGATATTCACTTCTCCGGCCATGCTTCCAGTCGGCGCTCCTTGACATGCAATGTAGTCCACAAAGGTGAGCCCGTTGTCAGGAGTCAAGCGGTCATTCCTGCCAGCCTTGAGTGCACACACACTGAAACCTGCCGTGGAAACTTTCTCAACCCAGGTCACAGCAGCGTCGTGTACAAACGGCCCAGATTCGTTGAAGTAGTTCACAGAGGTATGGACATGAACCTGACTACCTAGAGTAAACTCAGCGCCTTTTAAGGACACAGATTTGCACTGGACCACCGTCTTGTCAAGCTGAAGAACCACTCGGCCGTGATGAAGCATGAATGCTATTGCAGCAACGAAACAAATAAAATAAAATTGTTATCATTAATATCTCTTATACGCGACTCTCGAGGTTTTTTCCCTCTCTCTTGAACTTTTTCTTGGGCTGCTGTTAATCACAGGGATTCTATCACGAGTCGTCAATCAGGATTTCGCAGCGATATGCACCTTTAAGAAAGTAACAGTAGCAACATCGCTCTTACAGGGCCTTACAGCACTGTCGACTGCCATCGCTGTTCTACTACTAATATGGAGTGCGACGGCGGCAGTGTCTACAAGGAAGGCCCAAATCAAAAGGCCTATGCAACACTTTGCATTCGAAAAACCATCAAGCAGATCAGCTGGCCACCATCTAGCGCATAATATTGTAAAAGCACATGCTTCAGGTTTATTTGAGAATGTGAGCCTCACGATGCAGCTTGCCCCATAATACGTCTGGTTTTATAATCTGGGTCAATTTCATTTTCACTCTTAGATGTTAAAAGCAACAAAATCGATCAAACTTGAAATTAACTGCTGTAAAAATGTTAAAAGTTAAAGACTCGTTAAAGTGCGTGGCAACAGGGATAAGCATTGCAAATAAGTGTCGTGGAAGTCAAAAGCACTCAACCTCTTTCAGTTTCTTCCTGTGACGGCTGAAAGTTTTCACACTGTGTTACACACTTCTTTGATAACAACCAGGCGGTTACATTGTATATCAGGAAAAATAATCGAACTTCTTCATTAGATCTGTTTCTAGTCTATGGTTCTTAATTTTCTAGATTTTATACGCGTACACATATTTTACACGGCAGCGAAAAGGTGCAACTACGATGCGAACTTGACTTACCAACACAGCTGCCGTTGTGAGCCACTGTAATGTTTCCTCGAGTTTGACAAACAGCCAAGTGGTAAAAGCAAGTGTTCTTGTAGGTTTTCCCGTCATTGGCACACAGCAGATCCTCGTACGAAGGACATTTAGATTCGCACTCGCAGCGGGCTTCCTGTGCACCGTACGCCACACACTTGGCGTGGAATCTGCATTTAATGTTCAGGCACGGATGGAGGTCTGGGGAGAAAAAAAATGATAACGCAGGCGCGTTTGGTAACTGAGTACTTTTAGACTCCCTTAATTAATGTATAAGAATATGAAACTGGTTTTGAGGGGCAATACAGGTCCGGATTCCAACAAAACCTTTAGCAGTAGCTCTTTAAATACTATAGAAGTATCTTTTTTTCTTTATCTGAAAGTAGTAAGTGGAAACATATTCGAAGATATTCCTTTAGCATTAGCAATATAGTTTATCACTGTGCAAAGACAGATCCGTACTGAGATTTTAGCAGGGAGCAGTGATTATTTTTTCGGGGAAAGGGGGAGGTGGGGGAAGTTGTGCCACACGCCATGTAGGCATATGGGAGGGGAGGGAGGGGGGGATAAGAAAAGCTTCCCCAAATTCCAATAAACTTAGAATATATAAATTTCACTTTATTGTTAATTGTGAAACATACGAAATTCTTAAAGAACTTATTTGTAATACTTAGAGTATTACAAACACCTGCATGCAACACAAACAATAGACAGAAAGCAAAACTGTTCAGTTCGATAATTAACCCAGATACGGTAATAGCTCTTCAGCAGCAAAATATGTGTATGATTGTACCGAGCTAAGGAAATCAAAATTTTAGCAAAAGTTTTTAAAAATTTATTAGGTTTTTTTCCAATGTACATATTTAACTAGGAACTGACACGATACTGTTATTGTTCATTGAGTGTTGTTGTTGGAGCTGGGAAAGCTTGGCCATAGATAGAATCTAGATCTACTAAATGTTGTTTGTATTTTTTAGTACGAATTGTCAAGAAATACGCTTTGCTGCAATTTTGTCTATATTCCTTAGAAAACGTTGCCCAAAGATGCGTTTTGGTACATTTTGGTTTTAAAGAGTTATTTTTGTTTCTTGGAAAAAACTGTCCACAGATACCTTCTGTTGCATTTTACCACTATTTAATTCTTGGAAAGAATTGACATATATGCGTTTTGCGTCATTTTGCTGATATATTTCTCATTTGTAGCTGTGTAAACAAGAAAAACTAGCAGCCTACCTTGCCAATGCTATGCTAACCTAAACTCCTATAGATAAGCAAAGGATGAGAATCGGTTGAATACTCACATCCAAGGGTCATAAAGCTGATCGTGAATGGATCGTGGTGTCCTTTGTACGGCTGAATGTCCTTCGCACAAACTCGCAAACTCTTCTCGGTCACTTCCTAGAAAACATATCAACTAATTGCCATAAAACATCGTGATTGAAGTAGCAGTCTTACTGATGTAAAAATGTCTAGGTTTGTTTTGATTACAGAACGAGTTGCTTAGCTTTTATCTAAAAAGGTTGATAAATGTATCAAACATTTCTAAAACGCACCGTTTTCGAGAGGCATTTTTGCCATCTTTTTACAGCTCGTTTGTATTTCAAACATTGCTAACTACCATAAACTTTAATAAATAAACCCCCTGGGCTTATATTCGTTCAAAGGGCCTTTTTGTCTGAATTTTTCTTTGTTGGGGGGGGGACTTATATTCGGGGGGTTATACATGGACGGAGTTTTGCGTTTCAAAACAAACTAGTTAAAAATGTGAAATGTTGCTCAAGTACTCCGGCCTTGGTCTATAATTAAAAAGAGTGGAACAATTTCTAAAGTTTGATTGCACATATAATATCATGTATAAGCCCCGGGGCTTATACATGATATTCGGCGGCGGCAGGGTGGGGGAAATTTATACACGAAAGGAGTTTTAACAGCTTGGTCCTAAACGCCCGGGGGCTATTTTCGGGGGACTTATATACCAAGGTTTACGGTATTTAAAGGGCATTAGTAAGGTAATTTTTTAGTGACAAACAAATGTTATATTCTCTTTTCATTGACTAGTTTGATTCAGAGTTACAAATCAGACATAAGGTCCTCACCTCCACCCACTCAGTAATTGCGTTGTCGTTTGGCGAGAGGTGATTTCCTTTTGTCACGTGACTTGCACCGGCGATGACGTAAGGAGGCTCGTAGAACGGAGAACTGAAATCCAAACTCTAAATGCAAATATGATTAATTTGATAAAATCTCAGATGCTATCCCAAGAAAATGGAGAGATCTACTTAAATCGGATATGCACCGTCCAGAGAGGTATCTTAAAAACTTGTAAAGGGTCTTTATCGCTAAACTGGTTAGCACCAGACACACAAGCCACCGCGAGGTTCACCCTACCCTCGTTTTAAGGACTAATGTTTGGTCTATATGGGTTTAATGACAAATTTAGTACGTAAAATGGTAAAACGACAGCTTTTTTAATATATATATTAACCCTTAAAGGCAGAAGCCTTTGGGAGAAACACCAAGGCATAATAAGGGGGGGGGGGGGGGGAAATTGGACCGCCCCCCCTCCAA
>JANRMR010191110.1:0-10672 GCA_025434825.1 Bergia sp. 'catenularis'
GACCCAACGCGTTTCGGCGATTGCCTTCTTCAGGGGTCTCAATTAGTTTACATTAGTGTTACAGAATTTATAGTTTTCAGTACGTATATATATAAGTAATGACGGATCAAATCTGGTTCATATTTTCGCCTACAGAACTGTTTCGTGAGGGTGAGCGTTCACTCCCACTCGTCAGGGCTGAGTTTTTACAGGCTCGAACTAATATAGCTGTCGAGCACTCTGATTGACGAATTGATCACCACTGATATATGTTTATATATATATATATTATGCATGGAAAAGGTACTTGCAAAAAGCGGTTTTTATGCAGCCATGATAACTGCATAAAAACGGTATTTTTGCAACTATAAAAGTGCAACAAAATGGTCCCACTCCAGCAGATTCAAGCTACAGTCTCTATCTTTGGCAAAAATATTATTACATCCGAGGGGCAACTTTTGATGTAAGTTGAGTTGGGGTTGACCCCCCTGAATTTTATATATTGACCAATGACCGCTTTTTTTGCGACCGTAAAAGTGCAACAAAATGGCCACACTCGAGCAGATTTAAGCTACAGTCTCTATCTTTGGCAAAAATATTATTACATCCGAGGGGCAACTTTTGATGTACTTTGAGTTGGGGTTGACCTCCCTGAATTTTATATATTGACCAATGACCGTTTTTTGCAACCGTAAAAGTGCAACAAAACGGTCAGACTAGAGCAGTTTTAAGCTACAGTCTCTATCTTTGGCAAAATAAGCGGAGATGATTGACCCAAACGATGAACTCCCAGCAGAAGGATCCGCAATGGATTCGGTAGTCTTCTCTTGAAATTTACAGGTTGAATAAAATGAAATGGGAAAGACTATAAAACTTCTCGCAGGTCCAGTTAAAAAATATATATACGTTGAATACAATGAAATGAGAAAGACTATAAATATATATGGAGTATTTCAGCAGTCGTATAGTGCTCTACACGAGGGAGCCGTACGATAAATGATTAGGCGGGAAAGGTTGGAATTAAGATTTGCTCATCGCACTACAGGTCTGTTTCGAGAGGGCTGGCATGTCCTCTCCCGTCATGCGCGCGGATTACAAGATGTGCCTGGTCTTATAAGCTGATCGCTAATTTACATAATAGCCCTTTTCACGGTTCCTGAAAAGTAACCAAGCCTTTGTCTGCCATCGAGGCGAAGGTTTATTTGGCATTAATACAAACCCTCCATGCCTTTGACATACAAATCAGTGATATTATTATGCTAACCAGTTTCACATCTCTAACCATGTAAGGTCAACGTTCGCTTCGGAGCCAGACAAAGGCTTGGTTACTTTTCAGGAACCGTGAAAAGAGCTATTTGTATAATTTGAGTTCTTAAGTGTTCTTAAGTAGATATTTGGCGGCGTGCCGACATGCACTGGCGAGTTTATTGCGTTTGTTTAGCGTGCCCATACCTGGCTTGCATATAATAAAATATTTCTCGGCCAGGCACAGGTTACACCGCTTTGAGGTGTTGGAGTAGGGCGGGGCGCGTGCTATAATTCTCCAGTTCAATGAAAAGTCCGCGTTTTTGTCCTTAAGTGACCAGATATATTTGCTTAACTCGGTCGCATTTCTCTTGCTTTTGTTTCTCGAAGACGCAGTGTGATTGCGGTATCTGCTCTTGAACTGGTCGGCGGTGAGACGTGGCTTGGTAGGTGAAGCTACTGGTCAGGCATTCTCCGTTGAGCGGGCAGGTTGTCGTTGTTCTGCAGTTGCATGATTTATCAGGCGTCTGTGGTGTTTCTTTGAGGACAGATTTATTGCTTATATATATATAAGCATTGATTGTATTTCTATATATAGGTTAGCTAGAGCTGCGTGAGTAACGTGAAGTAAATAATCGACAACAACAACAAACAGCTTTTAGCGGCCAACAATATATATATATATATTAAAAGTTTGCTGTTTTCTATTGAAAATAACCTCTGATATACACCACGATGGCCGCGCGCATGTCGCTCACATTTTGACGCCATTTTTCCCGTCTTTTTTGCAGACCGTGACTGTGGCTCGTTGGTCAGATGATCTGAATTTACAAGTTTATGAAAACATTGGAATAGCTTTCTTGAGATTGATCCCCAAATTCTGGAGAAGAATGAATGAAAGTGTGGAGGAATTCTTAAAAAGACGTACAATTATTATATAAACTTTCTGACATTTTAGAATGAAAATTATGGCTCAATAGATCATGCAATACATGGACTACAAAAGAACGAATACTTATCATTTGTGACAACTTTAACGGGATAGGTTTTACACCATTCGTTGTTAAACGTTGAATGGTACTTGGCAGCACCAATGTACGTTTTCCTCTTCTTAGCGGGGCCAGAAAATTATTCGCTACTGTCCTCGTGTTCTGCGATTTCCAACCTCGTACCCAGGCTCTTCCCTCTCCCGCGAGAAAGACCCTGGTGGTAACAAATAAAACCAACGAGGGAGGGGTGTTTAAGGTTGCATTTTGTTCTTACTTAGCTCAATGGAGACCGGAATATGTTTTGTTTTGTTTTCAACAGAACAAACGCTCGTGCATGTGATACTCCCAGACTTCCAAAATGTCGAACGCGAGTAATGCGAAATGTGGAGGAGAAACGCCAAAGAAATTTTATGGTAGTTCAATTGTAGATACAACTAGCTACAGACTTTGCAGTTCTGTTGGGGATGTCCGCTACCGAAAAAACCTTTTTAGCGTTTCAAATCGTCTTTTGTTGGCCGCCGCAGAACAAGTGTACGGCAGCTCTCTGCCTCGCAGCCAATTTTTGCCGCAAAGATTTCGATGACAAAACGGCTTATTTAGCAGACCCCTCCCTTAGTCAAAAAAATTGTTATCAGTCACAGGACCAGATCCAACCAGGGCCTTTCTCTCAGGAGAGGGAAGAGCCTGGGTACGACGTTGTGCGATTTCCACCATTTTCTTTCTAAAAATAAATTCCTCCTTGCGCCGGCGATACATCAATGGGCTAAACCGTATATCACTATTATGCCGGCATAATTCCTTATGCTCCAACAATAGTATTATGCCCCAAAATTGTGCCGGCATAATTTATCAGCCCTTAGCTACAACTGCACAATAGGGGAAGAAACTGGTTTGATCTTTGAACTGTGTTACCATCAAGTGAAAAAAGGTAGCAGACGTTTTACAGGACATTTAAGGCTTGTAAGTTTTCGAATCAAATCACGAAAACGAAGATTGAAGTTTCGCAACTCGTCAAAACTGGTAAAACTCAGAAGTTTGCAACGATTGAAAAATATACAGTTGAAGGCAGAACAATTACCGGCGTCAGTTAAGTAAAAACTATACTTGGAATCTATTCTTTGACTTTGTTATTAACTCTTGAAAACAAAGATTAGTTGGTTTTTAAACTGTATTTGTTTTTGAAGTACCACTAATAGTACAGATGCTGGAATTTGATCTCACATTGCATTTATATTGAGCAACTTGAAAGTAAGAATGGTATTTTTTAAAAGAGCTTTTGTTGAAAATATTGTAATCTTTCATTTTGGCAAACTTCTACCAAACAATAAGAACACTCGCTATTTTTTTCACGAGTGTTAGTCACCTATGGTCTATGTACGTGTATATGTACGCTTCGTTGACTAAGTACTCATAGAAAACGCTAACTCGTGTTCTAATTGTTAATATATATATATATAAATGTACGAGAACCACAGGGGAAAAGCCTACTGTATGCGAATGAAACTGAAGTGAGGGCTGACCGAATCGACGCGAGGATTGTAGATGAGGATGCCAAGAGGGTAATAGCTCTAGAAATGAGTTGTCTTTGGATAACCAACAGGCAAGAGAAGACGGAAGAGAAAATCTCTAAATATGCGCCTTTACGGTTGGAGCTTAAGAGACTGTTCCCAGAATACAAGATTGAGCAGCACAACATCACCGTAGATGTATTGGGAGGCTACTCAAGGGACGTGACCAGCAGCCTGACACAACTAGTGGGTTCAAGACACAGGGAAGTGCTTAGAAGGATGCAGAAGTCAGTGCTAACTAGCACATTAAACATTGCTAGAACTTTCAAAATCTTAGAAGAGTGATTTTATTAATTAATTGAAACATGTGCCGCCTTTTTGATACATAGCAGCGAAACTATTAATTATAAATGAGAATGAGATGTATTTTCTTTTCTTTTTAAAGAAATTTTTATTTATTAAGTTTAATAAGCTTAAATTTGAGTGAAAGGAACAGAACGTATTATTAGGAAATTTCTAGTGGAACACTATGAAGAAACATTATCTAACATTAGAACTTTTTTATTGGATTAAGAACTTCTTTATGAACGCAGAACACAGCAGCTGGTTACGTTCGCGCCCAGCTGATGTGGTTAAACCCATCTGGGCACCCAGAAGTCTTGTACTGCCAAATTTCCATAGCGCCTTATGCAAGCTTCTAAGGCACTGTTACAGATAGCCGAACATAATAAAACTAATGAGCTAAAACGATTGTTTAAATAGAAAAGTTTTCAACTGTGATTAAAAATGTTTACGATTAAAGTGATCTTGATGGACAATGGAAAGCGATTCCACAGATCTGGTGCGGCAACTTCAAATGCACGCGCAACAAAGGACTTGAGACTGAAACGGGGTTTCTCTAAAAGGTTCTCTCTACAGGATCTGAGGGTTCATACAGGCCTGTAAGGTTGTAGTTATTCTTTGATATAGACTGGAGCACGGTCATGCAAAGCATTATAGGTAATAAGTAGAATCTTGAACTGAATGCGCTTTTCAACGGAGAGTCAGTGAAGTTCAACAAGTATAGTAGAAACATAGTCAGATGATTGATGGGCGAGACGAGCAGCAGCATTTTGGACATACATGTACTGAAGTTTCTGTATGAGGTATTTCGGGACACCATAGAGAAGAGAGCTACAGCAGTCCAGTTTGGATGTTATATGAGGGCGTGCACAAGTAGCCTTGCCGCGTCGGGGTTAAGATATTTCCTGATTCTGGCGATGTTTCGGTGGTGAAAGAAGGATGATTTACAGACAGATGACACTTGTGGAGCCATAGAAAGCAACATCAATGTTGTGCACATTGGAAGATGAAAGGACAGTTTCGTTATCGATCAATATTGAATCTAAGGAGGGTCTAGGGCGGTAAGGCGAAGACAGAACAACAAGGTCAGTTTTATCGCCATTTCTTTTTAGTTGGTTATAGCAAACTAAAAAGAAATGCCATCAACTTATTCATATCGTCAACAGTAAACAAGCGAGCCCCACTACATGCCAGGTCATTTGGAGAGTTGGTCTTGAAAAGTACATATAGTTAAATATCATCGGCATAGAAGTGGAAAGGTAAGTTATGTTTGCGTTTATAGTGAGTATAGCAGGGGACCCAATACAGATCCCTGTGGAACCCTAAACCCTAGGATATGCTGCTCAGATTGCATCCCATTAACTCTGACAAACTGGGTCCGATCGGAAAGGTATGACCGAAACCAACCGAGTGCTTTGCCAGGTATGCCAGATCTTGTAGAGAGTCCAGATAAACGAATGTTGTGATCAACAGTATCAAAAGCAGACGATAGATCCAAAATTAGAAGTATGAGAGAATTGTTGATGTCGATAGCTATGGCAATGTCATTGTGGACCCGTAAAGGAGCTGTTTCAGTACTGTGAAATCTCTTGTACACCGACTGGAAGACTTCTTTTAAATTATTCTTTTGAAGATAGTCAATAAGCTGTAATGCAGCCACCTTCTCGGTAAGTTTGGACAGGAAACACAATTGAGATTGGTCTGAAACTCTTGAATTCATCAGTGTTAAGTGACAGTTTCTTCAACCGTGGTTTGAGGACAGCTTCCTTTAACTCAGTGAGCACATTTCAAGATTCAAGAGACTTGTTGACTATCCTTGTTATGACTAGAAGAACAATTTCAATGAAGTCTTTTAAAATTGTATATATAAACTTTCCAGCCATGACACGGCGAAAAAATCTCAAAAATCCATGAATTACAATCCTCTGAGCGAGTAGAGGAAAGTCCAAAGTGTGATAAGTCAGAAGAGGACGCTTTCAATCACCATGGCAATCACCATGATACCTAAAGACTAAACCTGGCAAACGACAATGAAAGCTCTTGACAACATTCGAAGGGCTATAATTCGATATTTCAGTTTTCAGATGTTATTGGTACCTGCATGACCATAGCCTCGGGACTATAAACACACTGTTGCATAATGCATAACAAAGAACCAAGATTACAAGAAAGAAGTTTGATCCCAATTATGTTCTCCAAGAGTGTGGTATATTGTATATTGGTCTAATCCCTCTTCATATGAGCTGCACACTTCACAATAGAAACTAGTTCAAATAGCACGAATTCTCAAAACAACCAGCTGAATAATATCAACCAGCTACACACAATAGAAACTAGTTCAAATAGCTCGAACTCTCGAGCTGTGTGTCAACATTTTGTTGTTAAATAGTTAGTAAACATCCCAATTCTCCTTTTCTGTGTGATAAGAGTCAGTTTTTCCGTTGCTATCATATCTGCTCACCGATTCACATACAATCCATCAGCCACGCTACACTGCACTGCAAAGCTGTTTACACAATCAACAAAAGTGCACTCACACGTCACTAATAAAAATTTTTTTTAGTACTTTCGAGGTTAACTTAAGGAACTTACACTTACTGTTGATAACTGATTTCTATATCTCACAAACAAAATTTGATTTAAATTTCTTTGTATAAAAGGGGAAAATGTCAACTTCCCTGACATGAATGTCAGATAACAGATTGATGGCATTATTGATTCGTAAATATATGCTGAATTGTTTAAAGTGCCAAACATTTTGTACAATTTAATCAAATAACCCACTAATCACTTATTTTTATCAACAAAATTGGAAGCAGTCTATTAGGTTATACAGTTTGCTAATCATATCTAAAAATTCGAGTCTTAGAAATACAAGAGTTCAATTTGTAGTGGACTTCAAGTAACAATCAGTCGAATTTTTTTAATCACTGATAGCAAACACGACCACCCACCCTGCTATATCAATTATTATTATTTTAACAATAGGACCAAGCAGGCGTCCTGTAGGCTGTAGCTGTGTGTTTTGGATATTTGTCATATTTTCCGTCTCTCTCAACTATCAATAATTTCTAGTTCGTACAGCAGTAATAAGCAGATACTTTAAACTTACTCAGTCTTCGGATAGCTTTAAAATACTCTCATTAGTCGCATTTTCCAGGATTTCGCAAAACCACAAGAAACCAAAGTCTCGCTGTGTGGCAATATTTTCACTCCCAACAGGGGGTCGAAAAAGTTTCTAAAACAAAAATTGCAGATGGCAAAGCCAAAGACTCATTTGCATTTCCTGCTGAAACTGAATATAATATTAGGCGACACTCAATTTTTCTGTGTGTATAAAGACATTTCAATATCTTGTTCAAAAAACAACACTTGATCATGTTTTTTTCTCTTAGCAAGAGTAGTCATACACAGCCAAGCAGTACGAAGGTTTTAGCCGATTCCAAATCAGAAATTATTATACTACACTCATTCTCCGAGGCGGTTCACTGAATGTTTTTACGATCGGAACTTGTAAAAACTCCCCGTCATTAACCGCCTCTTCGTCCAGGCTAACGTCACTTGCTTCACTGACAGTTCTAGCCGCTTTCAACTGTCGAATTCCAGCCTGAATTCTCGTAAACATTCTCATAATATCTTTGTCTTGCTCGCGAAGTTCAGTTAGTTCGTTGTGTATCCACGTGAACGCCTTCTCAATGCCCTCTACTCGTTCGCTCTCAGTTTTTTCACTTGAGTTTGAAAATGATTTCAACAGTTTCTGTACCGCGTGTCTACGTCTCAGACTCTGTAATCTTTGCAGCGTGTCTTGCCGATCGATTCGATTGAGCCCTCTTGGCGGTTCATGTATGGTGACCCGTCTCTTCAGAAGAGACTGAGACTGGTTCGTCGAGCAAGTCGCGGGCCTATTTTCGTTTCTATCTGTAATATACTGGACCTCATCTTCATCACCTTCTCCTGTCTCTGAATGGCTTCGTGTCTTGTACCGCAACTTTGTAAAGTCGTATGTTGAAGAGTCCATATGGCAACTTGCACACACCACACTGAAATCGGTGAATCTTCGGTGTCTCGAAATCTCTTCGTTTTCTTTTGGAAAGTTTGAACGGTTGGTTGATGACAGCGAAAGAAATTGCTGGCTCGTGACGACCAAATTGACTCACAACCGGAAGTCATCGGAACGTTTATTTACTTCCGGTCGACAACATATTGCCCATATCTGTTTCAGAGTGACTTCGGCTCCATCTATTGGAACATCGATTGTTTTGTTGATCTTACCCGCAGTGCTTTTTCGGGATAACACTTGGCGGAATCGTTGAGTGATGTTCCGTGCCGTAGGCCCGTAACAAGAACTGGCTTTACTGATGTCATATCGCCAATAATCGGTAAACACTCGTTGATTTCCTGATTCTGGTAATAGGTGTTGCATTAATAGGTCGATCAGTAGCCTGCGAAGCAGGCGCTCCAGTTTGTCTTTTTATCGAGCCGAGATGCGAACGTGACTTGGCCGCGCTGGTTGTAGCTATGAGAGAATGGGACGAGGAGAAGAATGAGCCACTCGCTTTGCTGGTGCCTCGTTCTCGCGGGCTTCACTCGCTCGCTTCGCGCTGAGAGGACTTTTTCCCTGCGCACAAAAAGGCAAAAAATAGCGCCTGCTAAGCAGGCTAGTCGATCAGCAAGCTGAAAATTGGCCAGCTGAAAACCAGGTGAAAAAAAGAGTTCTCACTCGATCAACCTGAAAAAGACGAAGCTCGTTTGACATACTTCCGTTCTGGTGTCGTCAGCCTTGCCGGCGCAGAAGCGTTTATGCAAATTTTTTTAAAAAGCTGTTCCCTGTAAGATTGTTCAGTTGCAACTCTTCCACTGGTGTATCCGGTGCAGACGCGGACGAAGAACTTGAGCTTCTCGGTTGCAACTTTTTCTGCCGCAGTGCAAGACGGTATCAACACAATATTTTAGTTGATGGGGTATGGTTCGGAATTATATGGCTTCTAGGTGTTTCATTTTGAAACAAAACCTTTTTGGTTAAATGTGTGAATGCCACACACAGTTCACAGACATCTGTTTCCCCGCTTAGTAGCACACGCAACTATACACGTACACCCGAAACTGAACGTAAACTAACATTTATCAACTACACACATACACCAAACACAAAGTGTCTTGACAGCGATGGTGACTGGGCAGTGGCAGTGGTGTGACAGTTATAAAATTATAAGTAATATCGAATGTCACATATGGTTCGAAAGTTAGAAAGTTCTTTAGATTTGAATCTTTTGCTAGATAATCATAACAGTCCCAGCCATCAAATAAATTTTCTAAGTTTTATCTTTACTGATTTCTTTCAGACTGAAATAAGAAACACACTTGCTAAATTGCCTGCCTAAAGAACTAAAAATAGTTTTTACACGATCAAAATTTCATTCTCAGTATTTGTGGCAAATAATAGTTGTTTCTCAATGCTTCTAAGGCGTTTTCTGGAACACTACAACCCCCGACGAGCAAGAAAAGAAACATGACTCAGTTTCGTAGACAAATCCTGGGATTTTTACCATTTTCTTTATTCATTTTTAATGTGGCCTTGAATACAAAACAATAGTCAACAATACTGTAGTCCTTGGTTTAGTAACATAACAGAACTGACGATGTTAAAGACAAGACAGGCCTCAGTTGTGGTCTAATTCTGGACGCTCTTATTGTAATATAATCACGAATAAGATCAAAATGTGGATCCGTAAACGCCAATCCGCATTTATTAACCTAGGAAAGAACTCAATGGCTTACAGAATTTGGAGAAACAAGGTTCAGCATGGTATTAGATCTGCCAAGGAAATCCACCTTCGCTTGTTCCACACGATCTCCTAGTCTCCGAGTCCGAGGTCTATAAGTCGTTATCCTCCATACAAGTGACCAAGGCAGTTGGTCCTGATAACATCCCAAACAGATTCCTGAAAGAATTGGCTCCAGAATTGGCCCCTATCATCTGTGACATCCTATAAGCAGTCATTAAGGGAGGGGTACATCCCCAACCTTCTCAAGTCCTCAATAATTACTCCTATTCCCAAGGTAACGCCTCCCAAAACAATCGAAAAAGATCTCAGACCAATCTCACTCACCAGTACCTTAGCGAAAGTTATGGAGGGTTTTACTTGCAACAGACTTCTGTCCCAGTTAGATGGCGAGATCGAACCGCGGCAGTACGCCCGCAAGGGACATTCGACAACTGATGTTACAAGCGATCTATGAAGCAGTGGACAGCGACAAAGCGGGAGTACGCATTTTCTTTGCTTATTTCACCAAAGGATTTGACCTTATTGATCATGCCATCCTAATGCAAGAACTGATTAAATTAGATGTTCACCCTGCACTTTTAAGTCGGATTACTGCATTTTTAACAAACCGACAACAAGCAGTTAGGATAGCCGGAACTCTATCAGACTGGCGAACACTTAAAGGGGGCGTACCCCAAGGGACCAAACTGGGTGCACGACTGTCTGGGAAATTATTCCCCGGAACTCTATAAACCTACTCAACTTTTCTGTATCTGACATCCATAACTTCTCCATAGCTCATAACATGAAATTAAATCCAACTAAGTGTAAAGAAATGCTTATT
>JANRMR010191132.1:0-10671 GCA_025434825.1 Bergia sp. 'catenularis'
GGTTATACGCCGGTGCGGGTAATCTGTTAACTTTTGTTTCTCTTAGTGATAAAAATACGGGGGTGCGGGTTATCTGCAGTGCGGGTTATAGTCCGGAAAATACGGTAACTATATATTATCAATAATTTATAATAGAAAATCAAAAAATACTATAACGTCAATGTTGAATTTACTTAATTGCTGTTTAAACTTTTTACTTTTCCAGGGAATATTATTTAAAGCCAGCAGATGTACTACCAAGTATATTTCATTTAATTATTATGTTTTTCTCTTTTCAGTTGTCAACAGTATAGCTCCAAATTTTAGGCACAAATTTGCTGTAAGGTCTGATCTGACAAGTTTTCAGCAGCTACTCAATAGAAAACTTTAAGTTGGCCTTATGATATTTCATTAAAAAATATTTTAATTTATACCTAGTTATTATAGTTTATGGCCCTACTTTAATGCTTAATGCTACCTGACAGCCATTTTTTCATATTTAATAATTTTTATTCCCAGGGAACTACATTTCATTCATGTTTTGTGTACATGATAAAGAATTAATATACTGTTACACTGACTCATATACATGTAGTTGCCTATTTCATGGTACCTATATAACTATACAGCACCATTTGTTTCTACATGTATATACACTTAAGTTGATAAACTGAATTAATAAGTAAACAAAGTACTTACAGGTACCTCCAATTTTCTTTTCTTTCGTTTAGGTAAATTGACCTCCTCATTCAACCAGAACATTGTGTAGAATTTTTCAGGCATTTTGAACTGGTGTGTTAAAACCGATCCTTCGGTCCCAACTATTCGCATACTGTCTCCCATCTCTCGTGCTCCTAAATTATTGTTGCTCTCTGACAACAATGCTTGACGAAATATATTGCACTTCTCTCTCTTGCTCATTGTACTAATGTCCTTCTGCCCCCTGTACAATTCAGCCAAATAATCCTCATTAAGAGCAGGAAAGTCCCAAACAAAATATACTCCTCGCTCATCACTATTCTCATCCATTTCACAATATTTCTTCTGACGTAGTTTGTCGCACAGCCACTTGTATAAAGGAGGCTTCTTCTTGTTTGTCTTACATTCTGTGAAAAGATTGCAAACAAGTTTATATCATCTGATGATAACAATATATGTTAAGGAGCTTAAGGGTATTATAGCAATTAATTACAATTTTTTTGTCAGTGTAACAACATGTAGCTGGGACTTTTTATCTTTGAATTCAATAATTAAGTTACTTATTATATAAAGACCAATTAAGTTGATTCTTTTGGAGTTAAGGTCTTACTACAATACATGTGACTCAAGAACAATAATTGAAACCACAGCCGAGTCGTTTGGGAGAGGAAAGTCCTGATTCATATGGGAGACAACATTAAGAGTACATGTCTGTCAGTAAAATTAACTTCAAGAAGATGCATGATGATATTTCTCCATTTCCAAGAAACATGCAAACTGCTGCTGATTGTTTTTTTTTGTTTTAATTTGTTATTGCCGTTTTGCATTCCAATTGTCATGTCCATTAACAGTTCAGATTAGTGCATTAATTGGACTAACTACTTAGTAATACACTGTACATGTAGGTTCAACATGTACAGTACTACGTCCCCCTTTGGTTTGAATTCTGTCTTGGACTTTATTTTTTTGCTATCTGAAGTAAAATTAAGTCACTTTAATTTAATTTTCTTCTTTTTTTCTCTATTTTCTTTAAAGTGGAACAATATTGTATTAGCAAAATCAGAATTGTTACACTAGTGAATAAATAACTATGATAATAATTATCATTGATAAAAACTCTATCATGAATAATGCCAGCTATTTTCTTACACAAAATGACCAGTTTCAAGTGACCACACAGTATATGAATGTTTTTTCTAAAATATACTAAAAATTAAAGACCTTACTGTTTAAAATTTATTCAGTGCTGAATTAATATATCAACCTAAATCATTTTGTTGTGTACATGGTAGTTAAGTGATGATATAGACCCTATTCATAAATGGCCGCTATTTTAATATTCTTTTGTCAGTATTTAAATTAGCCCTACTAGCCTCGTTCAGGTTAATATATTCTTTTGATTTTTTGACTGAAGAACGAGGCTAGTGGGCCTTAGTTTAAATATAGACAAAAAAATATTAAAATAGCCGCCATTTTTGAATAAGGTCTAATATTGGGATTTTGTCAAAGTTTTTAAGCCCCCAAACTGGCCCTTCACTAACTGACTGCAGTAAGCTCATCTATGTAAGTACAAGTACATATACTACACTATACCTTCAATTCTGCTGCAATATATTAGCAACTAAATTAGGGTTTCTCTTACTTGATATACACATAGAGCTAATTGAAGGAGCATTTGATACAGGAACTGCAAAGGACATAGTTTGGGCTGTGGAGCTTTGTTGGAAAGGAGTGTCAACCAAGCTTTCCCCACTAACTTCCCAGCCTGTAATCAAAGCTTGGCTAGCCCCTGTTAGAAAAAAAAATGTGTAACTTTTAATCTGAATTAATTCAAGCTACAGTACTTAACCACAAGGGATTAAATTATTTTAATGCTTAGACTCCATGACCATAACAACCAGTAGTGAGTACAATGAAACTTGCAGACTTTTCCAAGAATAATTTTTTACCATGAAATTTAATTCATTTTTATGGCTATGAATTACGTAGCTTTCTTTGTTACTATACAGTCTATAGCAACTGCATTACTGACACCTTAGTATTTCTCAAGTCTTTATCAATAACAATTAATTGGGAAAAATTAAAATCAACCACTTCACACACTTGTGAAGATGTTAAGATTGTCAACAGCTGCTTATAGAGTCTTACTCAAAAAAAGGGAAAAAAACTTAACCGTATATACTCGTGTATAAGTCGAACTTTTAGACGTAAAAACAGATTAAAAATATCGATTTTGACTTGTACACAAGAGAAAATGTAACACCCTTGCTAAATTACCAGAAAATGATTAAAATAATTTGCTAAAGCAAGAAAAGTTACAGAGAAGAAGGAATCAACTGAGGATATTCAGTTCCGTACAAGCATTGTGATAAATTATACTTGCTGTAGTGTATAAAAATAAATGAAACCACAGCAGAATTTGCATCACACACATTGCTTCTCGCTTTCAATCAGTCCCATAATGATTTCAACTCCTGCACACATTCGAGGTGAACAGCTACTGTACAGCTCATATACTGTATCTTTCTGCTAATCTTTTTTATACATTTTTGAAAGCTTTCAATTGGTGCTTTTTAACTAAAATGATATTCCACCGAATGTTTTCTTGAGTTCCATGCACAGAGCTTAAATTGGCCTCGCTAAACATGCATCTTCTATATGGTAATCAAGTTCAAATTTCCTGCAGTGATGCTCATGACCCCGGTGAAATTTGATTCAGCCTATATTTTGCTTCTCTCTTCAAGCTTTCACAGAATAATTAATATTAATTATCAGACTTACTGTAGTCATTTATTATCAGACTTAGTCCAGTTGTTTTTTTAGAATAACTTTGGTTACATTACAAAATCAAAACATTGAATGGAACCAAACAATATACTGTTTTTCACAATTCAAGAAGCAATGTTGCGTGCAGTCTTTCTGCAGAAACATCACACCATCACGTGTGTGGCCAAGTGTGACCAAAATAGTTCTGATTGGCTATTGAAAAGAAAATCAGAATTTGATTGGTCAAATCTATCTCTCACTTTGATATGAAAGTTTTAATCAAGAAGTTGATGAAACTAAACATGTTTCCTCGTATGTACATTAGAGCAAGATTTCGCGATCCAAATGTTCACGCAGGTTGAGTACAAAATAAACTTGAGAAACTCAAAATGATTTATTCACTGCTTTGTTGATCTATAGCTGCCTATTTACTAGTGAAAATTATGGTACATTTTGATCAGCTACTGTGTGTTGTCCAAGGCCATTTTTAGTGAATGAAATATTCAGCAAAATTCAAATTGCAAGTTGTCAAGTTTGCTTCTGACAACTCTAACAATTTTGCAGCAAGCCGTGAGTTTGGTGTTGACGTGAAGCTTGTTTGAGATTGAAAAAAGCAGGTTGACAAATTTAAAGCCTTGCCCAAGAGCAAATGTGCAGACTGAGGGAAAAAGTGCCAGTGGCCTGAGTTCAAGAAAAGCATTGTCAAATGGATAGAAGAGAAGGGGAAAAGTGGGTTCACCGTGACAAGAAATCTGATTCACTTGCATGCAAAAGCCTTGGCCAAACAACTCAATAGATCAACAATTTCTGTGGTTCCAGTGGGTGGTGCAAAAGATTCATGAAACATTAAGGACTCTGTGTTACACCAGAAAACAAAGATGTCACAGAAGCTTCCGGGAGATTTGGAAGAAAAGATCACCAGCTTCCACTCTTACATGATCAAAGCAAGAAGACATATGGGTTATGGCAATATGGATGAAACCCCAGTGTGGTTTGATATGCCATCAGCCTGAACTATTGACTCCTGTGGCGTGAAGACAGTTTTCCTTAAAACAACCTGTCAAGAAAAGACATGCTTTACTGTTGTTGGCATGCAGATAGAACCAAGTTGAAGCCTATGGTCATCTTCAAATGAAATACGATGCCCAAAGACAAGTTTCCTGCAGGTGTCCTGGTTCATCATGCCAACACCCAAAGGGATGGATGGATGAGGAGTTAAAATTTGGATAGAGAAGGTCTGGTGATCACAGCCCGGAGGATTCAGCAACACTCCAAGCCTGCAAGTCTGGGATTCATTCAGCTCCTTCAAAAAGTGTGGCATTTCTAATGCAATGGATGGGACAGAAGACAACCTGGTATGGGATGATGAAGGAGCTCCAACCCAAGTAGAAGAGACAGTACTAGTTGAATGAGATTCAGAAGATGGAGATGTCTACAATGATCACCTCACTGCTGAACAATGGCATTGAACTACTTTGGCGACAGTGAAGATGAGGAAGACTTTCTTGGCTTTTATTAAGCTGTTTCAAACCACACAAAACGGCTCCTTTAGGAGCCACCAAATATTACGAAAGGAATGACCATGCAATGCCTCTTATTTTATAATAGAAATGGACTGTTTATTTTTATTTAAGGTCTTAGCCCAGTCAGAACGGCAAAAATTGACGTCATTGTTTATTTATTAATTCTGAAACTTCTACTGTCAGTATTTATTTACTTGTACAAAATACAGAAAAGCTCTGCCTTTCAGAAAAAGATAAAAGTGCTGTTTAAATCTCGTTGCTACGGTCCTCAATCAGCTCCGCCATTTTGGATTACATGCTATATTTTCAACCAGCAGCAGGCGTTGAGCATGCGCTATAAACATAAGCTCCATGTACACAATGGGCCGTCATCAGAGGTGTCGTGGGACTTGCAGGATGGAGGCACACGAATAAGAAAACAGTACAACAACGAATAAGAAAGAAAAGAAAACTTTGATGCAATGAAACAAAATGAAAATTGCCACAAATCAAGAATATGCATTAAAGAAAACTTTAGTCGGAGCCCAGGTCCGATCTACTTGAAAGAAAGATTCAGGTCATTAAAGTTATGATTTGTTTTTGAAGAAATATTGTTCCATTCTTCACAAAAGAAAATTGCTGTAGATCCGGGCTCCAGTGTATTTTTGAGTCATATTGGGTAGATTTAATCTACAATAAAATTGTTTACTTCAAGAGTAATACAGCGGAGGAAATCGAAATAAACTGTATTTTGTTAGCCTAGAGTTTGATTGTAATTTGACACCAGGGGTATTGAATTTCATGTCAACATCAATATTTTATGAAAGTTTATTCACAGTATTTTTACCATGAAAAGTTTCAATTTAAAACCTTTAATGTGATGCGAATAACTTGCTTTTATTTTTGACCTTTTTTCCTGACTCTGATTGGGCTAATATACCTTAATACTGCAACAGTTGAAATAACCTAATTTCTAAAAACAGTGTCAATTTTGGCTTCAAAAATGGGGTTCAACTTATACACGAGTATATATGGTAGGCCTGCCTACCACATTATTTTTGAAAAAATCTGGGGAGAAATAAACCTGGATTTTATTTATTTAGCCAAATATATGGTACAATTACTTGACTGTGCCATATATTGCTTTGTGTTAAAGTCATGATGGGCCATTACATGTATTTATATTAGGTCCTGTTTACATAATTATATACACAAGGGATGAAGTTGGGCTAAAGTTTTTTCCAGATTGATTAATTAGTGTCTTTCTCATTTAAGCTTTTACATGTACAAAGCACTTTAATTTGTAATGATTTGATGTTGTAGCCACCATGCTGATTTGAATAATTGTTGCAGTCACAGTACGTACTCCCTGATGGCTTTGCTTTAGGGACCTTTTATTGGTGCCAAGGTTGGGAGAGAGTTGATGGAATTTTGGAAGCCCTCCCAAAACAGGCATAACCACCTCCTCCCCAAACATCCCAGTTCCCTCCCAAACAATGACTAAATTTCAAATGACTTGACATCTACTTCTTAAAATATTTCTATTAGTTGCAATCAGGACCTGGGGGTGGGAACACAGGTAGCTCAAGCTTTTGATGCAAATAAAGTACAAAGTCAACATTGTTTGGGTTTTGGGTTAAGAAGCTGGACATTATATAAAATATTTAATATTACATATTAGTGATCAAATTTTTAAGCAAATGTATGAGAAATATGAAGTATGCCATGTACTGTTCTGAAAATTAATAAAATTCATCATTTGCCTCTATATTGTTGTGGCATTATCATTCTTCATGTTTCTGTGGCATTCGGAGACAATTTGGCCATGGTTTGAGGTTTTATTTGCATTCAAAGCTTTGGCTGCCTGTGGTGGGAAAACCAACAAATTTGGAAAAATGTAAAATATATACCACAGAAAACAGTTGTAATCTAGTTTTTTGAAGTTACTGACTCCCTCCTCAAGCCTCTGGACACAATACATGTATGCTGGTATTGAAGTTCGGCAGACCTTGTGATGGATGATAATTTATAAATGGCTGTTCACATCTAGGAAATGATGGTCACACCATCTACAAGACTGCAATCAGATTATCATTGATTCTTACCATCGCTGATGCCACTTCCACTACTTGTCTGAATGTTGTTGTTTCTAGTTATAGTATTGTCAGTGCCACCACATGCTCTCAGATCACTAGATGAAATACCACTTGAATCTGTGTCACTACCACTCGCCAGATTAAGAAACTCTAAAGCATCCAGATTTAGTTCATAAACATTCTGAGATGTGCCAGCCAGTTCATGGTGCACTGGGACTAAAATGCAACAAGACCAAGTTTAATCCTTACAAAATACTTTACTCAGTTTAAGGCTTGCATGCATACAGTCTACTTGACATGTATGCACTATGCATACAAACCGTTCTGCATGCATGCTGCATGGATGTGCAGCAGCTTGCATGCATGCAGGTTACTTTTCATGTATGCATGCATGCATGCACATTTTGGAAGGGAAGTAAGCAATGTCAAGCTGTTTCTTGTCACATGGTACTTACAGTGTACATTACAAACATACCAAATAGTAACACTGATGAGTTAATTATTACTGCAGTTTATTTACATTCAAATGAAATTTCAAACTTCTATAAACAGAAAATAATACCTGAAGATGAAATCAAACCTTATCAATCTAAATTAACTCAATATACAGTACTTAATCAGCCCCACAAGACATAATTATTTCAATGCTTCTCCATAGCCATAACAACCAGCAAAATGAAAAATTCTGACTTCTCCTACAATGATTCTTTTACAAATCAATTTAATTCAATTTTATGGCGATAAATCTTGCAGCTTTCCTCGTTACTGTACAATCTATATTAGACACTTTATTTTCTCGAGTCTTTATGTAAGATAATTTCTTTTGTCAAAAAATAATGTACAGGATTATACAAAGTCATGTATGTCAGTACAGATTTCTGCTCTGGAACTAAAGATAACTGGGTTTTTTTTAATTAAACAGACTAAAAGAATTAGTAATTAATATATTTGTCAACAAATAAATTACCAAGATGATTTTCTGATGTTATTCCAAATAATGCCATTTGAGAGGGTGAAGTCATGAAATTAAGAATGGCTAGTTTTTGTATCAGTCAATCAATAAATCAATGTTCAGATTATTCACATTTCATTATTTACACTTGGAATATAAGATGCACCAAAAACTCAGTCTAGCTTGGCAAGGCAAGGATTTGATTTAAAATTTCAGGGAAACACTTGGTTTTTAGTGACCAGCTTGAGAATGAGTTTGGAATGGACAGCAAGACTGAGAAGGAGTAGAGCTCTCAACCAAAACAGCACTATTTCAGAGCTGAACAATAAAACGGTTATTTTAGAACCACCAAATCAACAAAAAGATAAGGCCAGTTGTGTTTGTGTTGATCACTTTTAGTTTAAATGTGAGGGAATTTGATGTATAAAATTTCCTTATTCTGAAAATACTCAGTTATATAATCTTGACACATCTCAAACTTTGGCCTTGTGTTTGAGCACTCAGATCAAATAAAAATGAAAAACTAGTGCATCTTACAACCGGATTTCATAAATGCAATAGTTGGAAAATCTTCAGAAATGTTTGGAATTCTTTGCAAAGTGTTCATGCAGTTGTGATTGGAAACCTTGAGGGTCCAAAAAAGTTAAAAAGATTTTTTGAAACACTAAGCTAAGGGCAGTATTCAAGATGATGCTCCTTAATAGAAACAGTTGAATTCAACCAACTGAATACTGTAGAATACACATCAGCTTTCCTAGATTCTGATTGGCTGTATTTTTTTGGGGTATTGGGTAAAAATATGATTGTGGCAAATAATGTTCAAACACACCACCACCTGACCCCTCTCATTTTCACTCTGTCCACTCAAGTTTGCAAATGGGCTGATTGGCCAAAATTTTCTGAAAGCTCTCCTAGCATGAGAAATTAGTAAAATGCCCTGGGTATATATAGCTGGGGAGGTGATGTTGAAGTGTCCATTTGATCAGGAGCTAATGTTGTGGTGTTTTTACCTTGATCATTGGCCTTTCCATGGTCAAGCTGCTGCTGGCTCTCGTCATCGGCCATTAGCGATTCCCGCGCGTAACACGCCACTCTATCAATGAGTGATAGCTGGTTTGTAGCTGTGAATGTTTTAACAGGAAGTACAAATTAAATGAATAAATGAATTGAATGCAACACAACACCTCCGAAACCCTTGGTAACAAGCTAAGAATACTGTGGTCCTGTCAATGAAACGAAGACTGCAAGATTTCCGATTCGAGATTTTAAAAGATAATATTCAATTATTTGTGTTCGTCGATCACATAAAACGTGATCGAGGTTTTAAAAAAGGGATAAGTATTGAATGGGCAGTTTGATAGGCGAAACGACTACGATATTGCCCACTGTCCGCATTAAGGAAGGTGCAGGCCGGATCAGACAGTTGAATTTAAACATTTGCGAACGATATATTTGTAAACTTTTATAAAGAGTTATCGAAACTTATTTGGAAAGGAACAACACTTACTTTTTTGTTCTGCCCTATTCAAGTAGTACCTGTCTAACTCGATATCTTCTCTTCTCGTGTGAGCTTGAAAATCAAGAAAAATGGTATTTTTAAAACGAGAAGATATGAACTCCCGTAAGCATGTATGTGGAAATGAAATGAAATGGATGATCGAAAAGACATTCAAACGCCCTTCTGTTCGGGGATTCCCCACGTCATTTTTAAACGTTTTTCATTGGACGATTTGAGTGTAAACATACCGTGATTGGACGATCACTCGTTGGACAGGGCAAACTTTGGACAGGGCAAACTGTCCTCGTTCCATGCGCGCCAACACCAACCTCGTTCCCAGTGCCATCCGCGCGTACGAGGTTGCGCCAACACTGGATCAAGGAGGATCTTGGACAGAGCAAACATTTGCCTTGTGCGTGTCCAAGAACGATGACTCAGATCGTATATCATCTGGCGGCTCGACATGCCAAATGTGTTGAATGAAGTTACTTCATTGTTCGTGCAACAGTCGAGTCTTTGATGACTACTCGAAAACTTCCCGGTTTTTCCACGAGCAGTGGCAAACATAAACAGTTTCGTCAAAGAGCAGAACAATATACATTTATCTAAATACAACAAATAAAGTAAGCATGCCTACGATTGTGTCTCTGATGTCCTCAATTCATTGTGTTTTATCCCGATTCCAGAGCGGTTTTTCAAAACAACCACTGCCATTTTGTTTTGGTACCCCAGTCCCAGTTCCACGCTGCCCACTTACTCAGTCCCAGGATCGGCAGAATCGCGAGATTTTTTGGCCGGGGAAACCTGGATGGGAACTGCTATGCCTCGGCATGACTCAAGGAAACCTCAGGGAGAGCAATTTGAATCGCTCAATGGGCGAAATTTTTTTGGACTTCACTCTTACCTTTTTTTTCATTAGCAGACGACTTAACGAAGAGGAGGAATCCTGCTAAATAAGAATTGAATCCAAAAATGAATAAGCTTCAAACATAGCTGACTTAGACGAAGCGGAGTCTTTGGAAGGTTTATAGCTCGATTAGAAACTTGGGCACGTGTGCTGTTGAGGCATAAAATGTAAGCAAAAGTTGGTTGAGTGGGGTAAGCTTAGGTCCTGCTTTGATCGCTTTGCATTCAGTAACGGATGCTAATTACATTGGGATATTAGATATACGCCCTTTA
>JANRMR010191154.1:0-17734 GCA_025434825.1 Bergia sp. 'catenularis'
TTAATCAAGAAATTGATATTTATGAGACTGTTAACATAGGCATATTTCTATTGATTTCTAAAACCTTTTTTAATAGGCGTTTAAGAAGTCGTCGGCATAGTTTCTTGTAATTTTACTCTGGCTTGAGCAGCACCCTTGACCAACGCCAATAAATCTTAACACAAAACTGTTTTCCACCCCTTGTCCCTCCCTGGTTCTTTGAATCACCATTAATGTGGTCGGCAGGTTTGGTTGATGAGTAAAGAAACAACGGTAAGGGCATTTGTTAGTTTAAAAAACCTCTAAAAACAGCTTTGTTCGAAAGATGAAACTCTCTTCATTGAACTGTTTCTTCATTAGGGGCGACATTAGGCCAGGTAAAAGAATATACTAGTTTATCATCCGGGATCACCAAATTATGGAGGCGGGAGAATCTTATTATTTACCATTTCTTTCATTTTTATTATTTTGTGAAAGCGGGCTCAGAGTCCTTCATGTCCTCCCACCAATTGTGCTAGAACAGTCTACCTTTGAACTACACCCCCTGTTTCATTGAATAACCTCTAAGGCGTACGAACTACACTGCAAGAAAACGAAACTTTTCACCGTTTTAATCCACAATGGCTCATTTAATACCTTCTTTTATATATAAGAGTCTGACACGAAAAAATAAGCAGCATCTTTGCCATCTAACAGAAATTAAACATTATCTTACCTTTAACAACTATGTTTTTGGAGCATAGCAGTTAATATCCAGAGATCGGCCAACGTCTATGACCCGTCGTAGACCTCGCAAACCAAGGTGTCAACATTTCTTCTCCGAACGAATACTAGCACATTTAAAAAACGGCATTTTCTCGACACGTTTCTCAACCCTAATCACAGTATAAAACTCTCTTTCTTTGCAAAAAAACTAGTGAACCAAAGTAAAGAAGCGGTGAATGAACTTTGCAATATGTCAGTCGTTTCTGTCTTTATACGTAATATGATCTAGACCAAATATATGATTTTCAGTTGCTATACATTTTCATTTGTAAAGTAAAATCGTGGCTTTTCATGAAGAATTTTTACTTTTATTAAAGAATTACCCACCATATAAAAGAAATAGTAAATAACAAAAAACAACGGAGGCAGCAAGCAAAAAGGAGGCGGGCCGAGACGCTAAACTAATATGTTTTTTTACTTGGGGTTAATTTAATAAACATTTACAAGTTTAATTTACAAGCGTAGCTATTGTTTCAGAGGCTAAAAACAGTAGCTACACTTGTAAATGTTTTAGTAAACTGACACTTGGCCTTCACTATGTTAAGACGGAAAGAGCGCGAAATATCGATATCGATTGTTGCATTAAAGGTTTGTCCTATTCATACAACTGTCTTGTATGACAAAGTCAGGGTATTTTGGCCATTGGCGTGCCTGAACCTTAAGGCCTGTAAATAATTTTTAATGCAAGAAAATACAGATAAAATTTTGATTTATTAAGCAAAAGCGACTGAATGATACCCGAAGGTTAAAATTATTTTTGAGTGCAATTTTATATGCTGCCAACAGTAATGTAAGGAAATTATTTCACACTGTATAGATAAGTTGGTTTTAGTTCTGGGTTAAAGGCCAACATTTTGTGAAATGGAAACATTATTCTGAGTTCCTTAATAGTTTTTATGCTTCAAAATCACGAATCATCTTCTCCTAAAGAATTTTTACCTTATTCTAACTTAAAATCCAGAATGTCTGATTAGTTGCTAATGATTACAAGGTTCTATGAATTATTCTTGGAAAACACCGCTGACTATGGGGCCTCCCGCTGGAGCATGTCTTCGGACCCCACTTGATTTTGTCTTCCCTTTTCGGTGATATTACCACAGCATATTGATTTATCTTAAGCATGTATCACAAATTTATATTTGACTTTGTATCCGCTAAAGAAGTTGAAGCGGTGTGCACTAGATATATATCAAATTAAGCTCTTAAAAACTTCTCTTCTTTTTTTACTTGCTAACATTCACAAATATTATTGACGGTTTTGAAGAATTATATCAATTTCATTTGCGGAGCGAGATTTCATCAGTTCCGAATTAAGCTGATTCCAGTTTGTAAAGCAATGAAACTAATGCTTTAAAATCAGATTGAGCTCGTAAAGAGGATCTCTACTCCAGAAGATCGAATCATAAGATTAAAATACTAAAAATCAATCACGTTTA
The DNA here is from genome assembly GCA_025434825.1 of Bergia sp. 'catenularis'. NCBI lineage: Eukaryota > Metazoa > Cnidaria > Anthozoa > Zoantharia > Parazoanthidae > Bergia > Bergia sp. 'catenularis'. Next base: position 2,181 of record JANRMR010191154.1, read on the forward strand.
GATTTATCTTTCGAACATAACTGAAATGTTTGCGACCATATTTGTCAAGCCGACAAAGTTGAAAAATATTTTAAAATGCTCATGATTGCGGTTTCTGTTTTCTATTTGCAGAATCAACAAACACGTGTCAATCTTCCTAAAAGATGAATAGTCACGTTTTCAAACACTCATCTTGCACTTTTTAGCGGCATTTTCTGACATAGCCTGCGGGCAGGCTCATACGTGTACGAGAATTGGGGAGAAGGAGAGGAAGAGGGGAGGGGGGGGGATGATTTTAAAAAAGAATAATTTCCTTTTCTCTTCCTCTCCCCCCCTTTCATTTTTCCTATCTTTTCCCAAAATCTCGAGCAAATATTAAAGCCCACTCACTGGCTATTTTTTGCACGGGAATAATTTTTTTTAAAAAAAGACTTTTACCCATACAGTCAAATCTGTCAGCGAGTGTCGCAAGCTGATGCGAAACATCTACGAAGATGAAAACAGATGCTGTGTTCCTTATAGCCAATCAAGCTACGCGTTTTATCAAGTACATACATATACATATATACACAGGTGCCCCCCACGGGGCTTTTCAACTACTTATTGACAACAAGTATATGGTTCAGTGGTTGGGGTCTTATAAAGCCAGACCGTTATTGGTGGTTCACAATGGCTTCTGTTCGAGACATTAAGTTGTGGTCTCAGTTAACAGACCACAATACTCTTTTTGAGAAGTACCTTGCCCTTGATTCTTTTAAATCCCCCGATAGAACATTGAGAGACCAGACCAACGGACGTCGTTGCAAGGTCACACAAAGTTCAACCCCCCACAAGGCCGGGGATCGAACCCGGGAGCTTCTGGTCTTACCAACTGCGCTAACCTATGCGCTACCCACACACGCAAGTGACCAATCAGGGCAAATATTCAATTTCAGAGTGTAAAATACTTCCAAACAGTGGCGGTTAGATCAGAGAACTCGCTTGACTTATATGTTCAGAAGAAATGCTGTCTTTCTATACTTTTGTCATTTATCTGTGTAGTTATTGTAACAGTTTTTAAAATGGATATTATTCCACAATTTTATTTGGTATTTGCATTGATATATATATTTTTTTAAATACAGGGAATGTTAAAAATGGGTTAAATTATTGATTATTTGGTGATTCGTTACTACTACGGTTGCATTCAGATCCAAGACTTCAATCGACAGTCATGGTCATAAATATTGATACACCGACTGTACTTGTTTGTACGATGCATTTGGTGAAATTTTACTTAAAAATGTTAAATGTTGGATGTCTTAAAACCGGATCAATCTTTCCTTTTACAATTTGATAGCAAACATAAGAGTCGAGTTTTGATAACAGGAACCCCTACTTCCCCACACACACATATACACTTAATCCTGATCTTCAAGTGTGCGTGTGCGTTTGCCTCTCTGCATGGTCTTTCCTGGCTGCACCCCATGGTCATTTGATAATCATGAAACAGCTGACAATCAAAATCAAAGTCTTTACGATATCCTTGTAGATCGCAACGTTTACCTTAAATGGATCCACGGCTAAAAACACTTTTGCTCTCAAATAAATAATAATAATGAAAATAAATAAGTGGGTATTAAAGTGCCTTTTCTGAAATTAGTCAAAAACACTGGCTATTAAACAGAAGCTGAAATTTGAACAACTAACAATGACGGTGTCTACAAAATGAATAAGTTATTAGGTGTCTTATTAAAACTGACGATGCTGATAGATGAACGAACATAATTTTGTAAACTGTTCCACAGTTTTGGAGCACAGAAGCTAAAATTTGAAAAACTAACGGTTAAAATGTTTACGAAATAAGTAAGTTTTGAAATTGACAATGCTGGTTAATGAATCTTCAGTATTGCCTAAATTTGCATTGACATTTAAAGATTGATAATTTTGTTCACTGAGCTGAGCTAACGCAAAGTAGCCTGTGTGACAGATTCACATGGGGGGAGCAGGAAAGACGAAAATAAGGCGCGCGTAGGAGTTGTTATAATCGGTTCAGATCAGCGATAAACGGCGCGCGCGGCCGTGTTTTGTTTTATTCAGGTGCGCCTCTCCCTCACACACACGTATTCTCCCTCCCGTACCAGGCCTCACGCAACTATGTTTTAAGTGGCTGCGCGCGCCGTTTTGGATTAAGACAATACTAAAGATTTATCAGAGAGCAAAAGGGATTTTCAACCGAGGATCCTTTATATTTACGTGTGTTAGTACAGGTGATTTTTTCTCATTTTCAATATTTTATGTACATAAGAATATCTCCAAACTTTTACCGAATATAAGCAGGTTTCCTAAAATCTATGGCCATAAGTGTATATAATCAGCGAATCAATGTTTACTTAGTGCAAAAGTAGGCTTCTAAATTGATATTCTTTTTAAAAAAACCAGTAATTTTTTTACCTATTTGAAACCAGGACGAGATGGTCGGGACGGTAGGGATGGACAGCCTGGCGCCGCAGGGCCACAAGGGGCCACAGGACCACAGGGTCCCCAGGGGTCCCCTGGTGAAAAGGGTTTGTATTTTGGTATTGTCTATATTTAGTGGCTCTGAACAAAACGTTTTTTGTTTACGAGGGAGAAAAGATAACCTGTTTGGCCAACACTAGCCATTCTTAACAGAATACTCTTAATAGTTGCATGACACTTTCCAATCCTTCATAGCTATTTTTAATAATAGACTGATATTCTTAATAGTTGCATGGCAGATACCTAGCCTTCGTAGCTATTCTTAACAGAATATTCTTAATAGTTGCACGACACGTTCCAATCCTTCATAGCTATTTTTAATAGACTGATATTCTTAATAGTTGCGTGGCAGATACCTAGCCTTCGTAGCTATTCTTAACAGAATACTCTTAATAGTTGCACGACACGTTCCAATCCTTCATAGCTATTTTTAATAGACTGATATTCTTAATAGTTGCATGGCAGATACCTAGCCTTCGTAGCTATTCTTAACAGAATATTCTTAATAGTTGCACGACACATTCCTATCCTTATTAGTTATTCTTAATATAATATTCTTAGTAGCTGCATGACACGTTCCGCTCCTTCATTTCCCCACCGGTAGAAGAGATTCCTGGATTTTTGGTTACATACAACATCGTTTTAATACTTGAGATCCCTTTCACAGACACAGCTGAAAAAGACAATCTTTTTGTTGCTTGATTTTTTCTGCAGCTTTATTACTGAGCAAATGGATTTGGTTTTGGTGTTAAAAGATTAATTGTCTTCCGACCCAGCTTCTTACTTTTAGCTTCATATAAGACTAACAGTGATTTCTGCCTTAGAGCTTAGCGGGATGATAGTGCAAAACAACTGAACTGTACGAAAATCGTTCGGACCAATGATTGATACAAACGGTAACTAAAAAGGAACGATAGAATGGAAAAGCAATATTATTAACTACAAGATGGTGCCGCTATGGCGATCTAGAAAGGGGAAATTTTAGGAGAAAATAACAAACTCGTCTTCTACTAATTCTTTGTAAGAGCGAGCTAAACACTTAGTGTCAATCATCACATTTGTTGTACGAAGATTTAGTTATTGATCCGAAACGCGGTTTTTCTCCCTTGATATTTGACTAAAAGCCTCTTGTGTTCTATATTCATTCAATTCCTAAATGGAATACTTTTTCAAACTGTAACCCAAATTTTACCGGAACTGTAAATCTATTAACAGCCATTGCCCAAAACAAGGGCTTAATCAACTGAAAATAAAGAACTGCTTCGAGTATCATGACATTAAAAGACAAGATCTTTCTAGACACAAAAACGGATAACTGCACAATGCGATTCCTGGATGATTAACGTTTTCTAAGACAGGGAACGTACATAAGGTAACATTTAACACTTAATTCTTATTTAACAAGTGATGCTGGTCCTCAGGGAAGACAGGGCGTGGCCGATCCCCCAGGACCCCCTGGACCACAAGGAAATCGGGGTCCGTCAGGAGGAGGGGTGAGCTACGTACGCTGGGGTAAAACTGCATGTTCACAACACGCCCATCTGGTGTATCAAGGTACATGTTGCTTCAGAACGTCCGGCAAATAAAGAGAACAATAATATTGATAGTAATAATAATAATAATAATAATAACAGGTAGAATTTGACATCATTATTGCCAGGGGAAGAGAGTTCCAAGGCTCAAAGGCGGCAAAGGAGAATGATCTTTATCCACATGTAAGAGATTTAGAAGAAGAATGGAGTTTTCTAGGAGGCTTGTAAACAGTGAGAAGATCGGTCACTTAATCAAGTGATTCATTGTTTCAATATTTTAAAGGTGAGGAGGGCAACTGAAAATCCTGTCATGTGCAGAGAGATGGTGGAGCCAGTTGCTTCAGAGCCGGTGTAGTAAGCTCTGACCGTTTAGTTTTAGTTGTTGAACGAGCCGCTATATTTTATAACCTTTACAATCTTTCAAGTGGATGTGAAAAGTGCGTATAATTATGCTTGTTCCTTCCGTTCAGTGATTTTGTGTTGTTTCTTTTGTTAATGAATATTGATAGCTCATAAAAATGGGTATTATCTTATTTTAAATCAACTGATTTTTATTTACAGCGATGAGATTAGTTTGTGTAAATTACAGAGCACGGATCAAACGTAATTTCACATAAATAAACACGCAAACAAAGAAGAAAATGAGTGCATGAGCCTGAAGAGTGAGGGTAGTCAATAATTCAGAAGCACTTATTAGTTCAGTCAACTGTTTGCAAGAGAAACCACAGAATTAGCTATTATAATCGAAAATAAAAAAGCTGCATAATTTGGATTTTAAAATCTGATAACAATATCTAGACTGTAGAAATTCACAACCCTTCTCCCCCAACTTTTTCAGTTCCAAATGAAACCCAGTTTGCATGTGGTTAAAAATATTTCTTAATAAGAGAGTTCCATGTCAGAATGGTATAAAATTTTATATATTGGTTTCAAATGAAATCAAATTTTGAAAATTTAGCTGACATTTACGATGTGTTTGAAATAACAGCATTTATGAAATTAAGTCGCAATATGTGCTCTGAATGATTTCAGGTATAATAGGCGGTGGTCACTACACTCACAAGGGAGGCAGGTCCAACTATGTTTGTCTGGCCAACACACCCTAGTACGCCAAGTACAACGATGGATGGCAAAACGCAGGAGCAATTTATGGCACTGAATACGAGGCTAGCTCTTTCAATCCGTTCACGAGGAAACTTCACGACCATGATGCACCGTGCGCCGTGTGTTACGTGCCGTCACGCAGTTCACAGCTGATGTATCCCGCCAGGAACGACTGTCCATCAGGATGGACGCGAGAGTACTGGGGGTACCTCATGACAGGGCATTATAAACACGCTGCCTCCAAGGACTTCATCTGCGTGGACCAAGACGCAGAATACGTCCCTGGTACAAAGTCCAGTCAAGACGGGGCCTTGCTGTACCTTGTTCAAGCGAACTGTGGGTATTTGCCGTGTGCTCCATATGTGGAAGGTAGAGAGCTGACATGCGCAGTCTGTAGCAAATGAAGCACATATTTTGCGCGATGTCTTCTGAGTGAACCGCAAGAAATATAGCACTAATATAACCGGCAGAAGAAGTGGCTTACTCAAGTGATCAAGTGTTGTTTCATCAAACTCTTGTTATCTCCAACAGATGTAAAGCAGTGGGTTTGCCAACACCCTACCTAGATTTTTGAATAAGTAAGTGAGCGCTGATATGCAGATGTTAAGTTAAACAAAAAAGAATAAACTGAATTTTTAATCTTACTGTCTTGTGCTATCTGCTTGAAAGGTTTTTTTTTACACTGATAGAAAACATTGAATGTAAAACTTAGTTTTTCGCTTCTCTCATTTCGGTCCTTTCCTTCCTTCTATCCTCACTTCGTTCGTTCGTTCGTTCGTTCGTTCCTTCCATCAATCCATCGATCGATTGCCTGGCCTTCTATTCGTTTTTTATTGTCAATTCTGCTGCAGGTTCGTTTGGTTGGACTGGGGGTCTGTCTATCTACACATCTGTAGTTTTGTGTGTCTTGTTTTGTTTGTCTGCCTGTCTCTTTGTTTCTCTGTCTCTGCTGTCATTTTTTTATTATCAATTCTGCTGCCGGTTCGTTTGGTTGGATTGCGGGTCTGTCTATCTACACATTTTTCCTTTCTTTTTTATTTATTTTGGTTTCCATTTGTTCCCTTCTTCTTTTGTTTGTTTGTCTGTGTATAAAGATTTAGCACTCACTGTATTCTTACTTACTCTAGGCTATCTTATCCCTGACTTTCTTCTTCGAAATCCATTCTTAATGGCCACCTGTCTAGACTAGCCCCTCATGGTTATTTACAGGTGGCCTGCACGCTCTTTTTTTGTATAGTTTTAAATTCACTTATATTAATGTAACAATTGAGTGCTAAATAAAGATTGTTTATTGTTTTTGTAGTTTTGTATGTCTTGTTTTGTTTGTTTGCCTGTCTCTTTGTTTCTCTTTCTCTGCTGTCTGTTCAGTTGTGTGCGTGTTTCTATCCAACTGTCTATCGGTCTGTTCTGTAACACTATTTTTTAGAAAAACTGTTTTCTTCTTCGTTTGCAAGCACCACCAATGTGACTATACCATATCAATCCTTAGAGTGGGCAAGGACCAAAGCAATTGATCAGAAGGGGAACAGGTAATGGAGGCTTTAGATACGATCTAGTGTGTTGTTAGAAACATATTGGACAATATTTGGTTAAAGAGAATCACTGGATTTACTATGTTTTAGAAGTTACATTTTTACGGAGTTTTAAAAGAAAATATTTTAATCCACTAAAAGGACAGTTATCAATCACTTCTGTGATGGCTTTATGCATTTTAAAGCAATTCAGTACTACTTGGTGTTCTGGCCCAGAACATAAAAACGATAACTAAAATCCAACTTAATCGCCATCTAAAACAGACCATCCGTACCGTTTGCCACTTGAAAAACTTAGATTGGTATCTGAACAGTGACTGTTGATGGATATTCCAGACTGAAACAGGTTTCTTGTCAGTAAACCTTGAGTGAAAGAGTCCTTTAACGTGTGGCGTTAGAAACACCAAATCCCCCCGAAAACTCATAGCTGTTCCTATATAAGGAATGGCTGAAAATAATTTAGTAATTACCGCGCACCCAGAAAAACATTTGACACTAATGTGATACGTATCCGATAGAAGCTGTGGAAATCATAAACACACATGTTACAACACCAACATTTCAAAACGCAGTTTTTTTAATAGCCCCCAAAATAAGATAGACGCGTATAGGAAAAACATGGAAGCCCCATTGGCTGTAAATATTTTAGGAAAAATCCATAATTAACATTACGCTATATGTGGCCCACGTAGGCAAATACTAAACTTACATCAGCGTAATAGTCCATTGACAGAAAGATCACCGTCAATATTTGTAACCAGGCATTCCCCAACAAATTACCGAAGTTCCACATATAAGAAATGTTGGAGGGGTTTGGCTTTTCAATAATTAAACTATTTACAACAGATAGGATGGGGTTCTTCTCTCCTTAACTATAGCGGGCTCCCAGAATTGAATTGGAGGGGAGGGGGGGGGGAAGGCTCAAAGAACCCCCCCCCCCCGTTTTTTTTTGCAAAACCAAACGCAGAATGCAAGACTCCAAGGGATCGGGGAAATAAATAAATTTTTGATGATTTCTGTGTGCTACTAGTTTAAGCACAGTGAGATAGACCACCCCTCGATTCACAGTATCACGAGTTATGGACTATTTATTGTTCAACAGGAAGGATTGGTAAAAGTCGCTTGGTAGTCCAGTTCTGGCACCGTTTTTTTTCTTCGCTCTTCGCTGTGCTCAAGGGGACTAAGCTCCACGCGGGAAAAATGGGTACTTCATTTAACCGCATGCGCCATTTCTTCCCGCATGGGGTCCAGTCCCCGGGCGATAAAACGGGGCCAGAACTTCACAAAACAGTGAGATGGATCAAACAACCTCTATCTCTCAAAAAATCCCAGATTCGTGGAGCACTGGGGCGGTTTACAAAGCAACGCTAAAGTATACGGAACGGAATACGAAATAAATGGTCTCTACCGACCAACGTGCGTCACGTGGTTCACAGCTGATGTATCCCGCCAGGAACGACTGTCCGTCAGGATCAACCGGGGAGTAATGGGGCTATCTCTTGATCAAGCATTATAACAACAAGCATTAAAGCCCCTACATTGTGTTGACCGGGATGCCAAGTAAGGCAGACCTCAACGGGACCCTGGTGTACGTCGTGAAGGCGTCTGTAGCGCCCTCCAGTGTACGCCCTATGTTCAAGGCGGAGAGTTGGCATGCGCAGTGTGCAGCAAGTGGAACTATCACTTCACGGTTAAAGACGGTTCAGAGAACCGAAATTACTGATATTTAGCCGAGAGCGCATGCTCTGCAAAGAAAGATGTAAAATAAAGGTAGTGACAATCAATTAGCTGGGTCGAGAAATCATTCTGCATACACGCATCAAGAGTTGAAACGATTTGAATTATGAAAGTTTATTACATCAGTTACATTTTTATCACATACATGGAAGACTATAACAAAATTCGATAACAGAACGCATGTGAGCAGATAATAAAGCAAACGTTTGAACACCTCACAACTAAGCAATATTTGGCGAAGCGATCGTTTTCCGACCAAAATCAACCATTCTGATGACAGTGGCTGCTGAATTGAAACGATTTGGAATATAAGAAATTTATTAAGTCGCACTTACACATGACGTCACAACTGTACAATATTTTGCCAAACCGATCGTTCATCGATCCGCCAAAATCAATATTTTCTGACAGGGGTGTTGAAACGATTTGAAATAGTACGAATAGTTTAGTACATCGCACTTACAAAGGCATACATTTGAACACCCCACAACTGTACAATATTTAACCTGCGTTGCAGCCCACGTACTCTCTCAAACGTCGGTACCCGGGTATCGACTGTCTGCGGCGCAGGCTGACAATATTTGGTGTACAGATCGTTTTCCTGTCTTCAATAATTTCCATGACATTGACAAATGAAAAGCTTACATCGCCTTACGAAAGCATACGTTTGAACACCTTACAACTCTACAATATTTATGAATCGATTATAATCAATCATTTTGATGCGAGCGGCTGCGGAGTCGCTTCCACCCTGGCTCTCTTTGATCTGTCCTGTGTCTTTTTTACTGTACTTTTACCGCCACCTAACGCAATACTTGCACTAGTGGTGTCACGCGACGCTTGGTTTTGCGCGTAACGCGTGACGGTGGAGACACCATCAACAAATTTCGTCTTGAAGAGAACGTTTGCGTTGTTGAACATCCCATCTTTGAGGGAGACCACGATGAACTGCGAGTGTTTGAAGTGCGTGCGCAGCATCTGGCCAATATTCTGTGTGTGTGAGAGATCAAGGGCGGCATCAACCTCGTCCAGGATGTACAGGGGGGCAGGTTTGAACAGTAGCATGGACAGGATTAACGATAGCGCCACAAGGGATCTGTGAGAAGAGAGATAAATTGCTTCTGAAATAAAACTACACTAATTAAAATTAACTTAGATTAAGGGATCTGTGAGAAGAAGGGATAAATTGCTTTAGAAACAAAACTGGACTAGTTCAAATTCACTTAGAGTGGATAAAATATTTCAGAAACAAAACTGGATTGAACTGGCAGAAGTAGAATCTACAATCATGGCCAAAAGTGTTGGTCCGATGAAGCACTTCTGCCCCCCCCCCCCCTCCCCTCTACCAAATGTTGGTCTATTTGTCTATATTTCATCCAACAAAAGTGCACAACATTGATAGAGGAAGACGGGGGGATATTAGAAAAATAATTTAATACTTATTAACTTAGGGCATCGTGCGCTTTTGGTTATTGAGCATGCTACAGTATTTTGTGTTTTGAGTGTATTTTCTTCTATCGGTCAGACGTTTATCGATGATTGTATGTCAAGCACTTTCAATGACATTGATCGTGCTGTACGTCTAGTCTCCTGAAATACTTTTTCAGGGGGCTTAAAAGAAACCACACAGTTCACGAAAAGAGTAGGTTATATCGGTGTCAAACCCCTAAATATTTCCATTTGCCCTAAAAGGCCTACTTTTCCAGCTTTTCTTAAATTTTTGGGAGAGTCATCTATGGGTATAAACGTGTTTAGCTCAATACAAAAAGCCTTGTATTACATTCACTTTTACAGTGAGAAGTACACTCGTATTACAAGCCTTATGTTACAGTGAGTGTAAACTCATATTACAAGACCAACCTTTGTCCTCCACTCAGCTCGCTCAAACTCTCTTTCCACACACTGCCAAACCCCACTTTCACTTCGAGACCGTCCAACACAGTCTGACCCTCTGGAGGAGCTAGTTTGGCAGTCGCCCCTGGCAACAGGGTCGAAAAGATGGAGCCAAAATCCTGAAAATGAAACAAACGTTTGATCCTCTTTGCCCGGATATATACAGAATCACGCTTTACTTTGGGTGTGGAAACATTTTTTCCCCATTAAAACTAAGTAGCAGAGCTACATACTGTAAAGGAAAATTCAACCGGGTAAAACTAATACCAGAGTCCTAAAACCCAGGGACGACACATGCTTGCCTCATTTCGAAAAAATCTTCACGAAATGATTCTATTTCTGAAACTAAGTTTCCCGATAAGACTATACAACAATAAACACAACAATAATAATAATAATAATGACCATGACAATATCATCATCATCATCATCATCATCATCATCATCATCATCATCTACTACTACTACCAATAATAATAATAATAATAATGATAATAGTATAACAATGAAAATCTAATTACTTACATATTTATAGCGCTTATATTCTAAAATTAATGTCTCTGTCAATTTATAAACGTGTTATAGGCCAAAGCACATACTGCTCCCCGCTCCCCCCCCCCCCCCCCTACCAACAATCTGTGGACCCAACTGGGGCATAGAGATACCATCTACTACTCAAAGTCACCTCAGCAACAAGAGCTACCGCCTATCACATTCAATATTTCCGGTGAGTATAATGGTATCATCTCGTTTGATCTATTCTGTATCTCTGAAGCTCGAAGTCCGATTAATATTAGGTAATGCCTCTGACTCCAACTGAACAATGAAATAATTTGAAATTCTCTCGGTTGTCTTAAGAGAAAATGTGAAACGCTGTCATAACGGAATCCATCGATAACATTTAATACGAGCTCCAGGACGACTTACTTTATTCACTTTCTGCCAGGCGTTCCTTAATGCTTCATTCTTTTTCTCGTCCAGCTCCTTGATGATTGCAGCAATTTTTGACTTGTCATTTGTAACAATTCGCTTCTTCTTCATCAAATCGTTGTACTATTAAGAGAAAAAGGCAGCAGTCTCAGCGGCCGTCTAACTTATGAATAATAATAATAATAATAATGTTAATTAATACCCGTTCACAAAGGGTTTAGGGTGAACTTATAAACGGGTGATGATTTCTTTCAATATTCGGACTTATCCAACTGAACAAATTCTGAACTGTAAAAAACAGCACAACTGGGAAAATATCAAAATGGACAACAGAAAACGACAACAGTCTTTATGTCAATTTTGAACACATTCATCGTCATCATCATTAAACAGTTTCAAACAATTTGAAGTTGTAATGCATTTTGTGAAAGGCTTTAAATTTAGGAAAAACAAAATATGGAGGGAACTTAAATCGTGGGAAAGCTGAAACTGGAGCATCCATTTTTGCTAGCTGGTTAATCAACCTTGTACAACCGGGGACTGGTGCTTTAAGCTGTGGTTTTACGGTACTTTTCCTTTGTGAGTGGTCTAACACGAACTTTACGAAACTCAGTAATGTATATAGGCGCAGTTTTATGGAATGGAACAGTCTTTTGCGGGAGCGGAATATAAAGATATACATTTAAGGTTGGGCTCCCAACAAAATTTTATAGGTTTCAATTTTAACATAGCTTCGGCAAATTTTAAAAACGTAAAAACTGTTTTAATTTTTAAATGTAGGGTTTTTTTTCATGTATTTTCAGATACGTACAGATACATTAGATAGGTTTTAAAGTTAAATTAAAAGGTTTTAATTCTTAAATATTATAACTGTTGTAAAAGTCGTCCAATTATATCTGTTGTAATTGTTGTTACACTATTTGTGGTTTTTAACAAGGCCCAAAAGGCTATCTAGCTTTATTCAATGATCGTGTGTAAACAAAAGAACGTTATCATCACCATCATCATCACCATCATCATCATCACCATCATCACCACCACCATCATCATCATCATCATCACCATCATCATCATCACCATCACCATCATCATCATCATCACCATCATCATCATCACCATCATCATCACCATCATCATCATCACCACCATCATCATCATCATCATCACCATCATCATCATCACCATCACCATCATCATCATCATCACCATCATCATCATCATCATTATCATCATCATCATCATCACCACCATCATCATCATCATCATTATCATCATCATCATCACCATCATCACCACCATCACCATCATCATCATCATTATCATCATTGTCGTCGTCGTCGTCATTGACGTCGTCGTTGTCATTATTATCATTATTATTACCTTCTCTTCAGCTTTGGCCAACATGTTCATGGCCCGCGTGTTGACGTTCTTGCCCAATTTATCCTTGGTGTCTTGCAGCTTGGTCAATCTCCTGCCCACCTCCTTCATGTCGTTGCCACCGAAGTCGTAGGCTGTGTTAGCCTGCCCAAAGAACTGCTTCTCACTGGATATCCACTCGTACTTGGCTAGCATACTCTCGACCTGGGGAGAGATTTTCCCTTTAATTACAGTGTGGTTATTAGGCGGCGCAGAATCACAGTACGAAATTTTGCTGTAGCTCTGCTTTATACGTCAAAGGTTTAAAAAAAACACCTATACTACAAATAATTCAAACATAATTCTGTCCAGATGCTAAAACGTATAGTAGGGATGGTAGGATTTCGAGGACGATTAAAATGACACACAGTTACGAGTACTGAAGCAAAATTTTCTGTTTGACTTTGGGATAAATTATTGACGTAATATCCCGACAAAATGCATTCACTCTTGACCGTTCCCTTTGTCAAATGAAATCGCTTTCATTAATACATTTCGAGTGAAACTAAAAGAAGCTAGTTTTGGAAAGCGGCATATTTTAAGGGAGCAATTATGAAAATGGCCCTCATCTTCGGAGACCCAGGGGCAGTCAGTATCAGATGCTGAGCGAAGTACGTCCAAGAGCAGTGAGGTCGAAGACCGATCCTTCGGCCATTTCTTAGCCTGCCTTCTTGGATAGAAGTGAAGTTATTACAAGGTAAAAATCGAAGAAATGATAAGCGCAAATGATGTATTAAACAAGCTTTGATATACTAAGAGTTTATTATACAACCGTGTAATTCTGAGGAGTAAAAAAGGAAATTGTACATTCCAAAGCATTTTCAGCAATAAATATGTTCTTTTATCATAATCAAAGTTTGTTGACCTTAATTTCGGCAGCGTTTCACTTATGCTAGTAACTTCTTGTCAAGCTTGTTCCCTACAAAACTGCATATTTCTCAAAACTTGTCCCATTCATTAATGAAACTATATTGATCAAGGCAGTTTCATTTCACAAACACTGAAACCCTTTTAACAAAAAGGATTGTCGAGAATCAAAACATTTTGGTGCTAAATTATTTATCTTATGGGCCAACCGTGTTATGGAAATACCGTAGAACAGCCCCTTTAAAGAAATCCGACTCACGTTACAAATATGCTTATTACCGTGACCAACCCTATTTAATGTCATTGTTTACACGCAGTGGAGTGTATCATGAAAGCGGTCTGCCCTTATTTGAGGAAGTAGTGTATCCCCCCCCCAGTAGTGGAAATGGAATGTATGGTATCTAGTTATCAAAGAAATGCGACTCACGTTATAGGTATGTTTATTACCGTGACCAACCCTATTTAATGTTGTTTACGGGGAGTGGAGTGTATCATGAAAGTGGTCTGCCCTTATTGGAGGAAGTAGTGTATCCCCCCCCAGTAGTGGAATGGAATGTATGGCATCTAGTTATTAAAGAAATACGGCTCACGTTATAGGTATGTTTATTACCGTGACCAACCCTATTTAATGTTGTTTACGGGGAGTGGAGTGTATTATGAAAGTGGTCTCACCTTATTGGCGGACTCCTTGCTTTCCTTCTGAAACTTGGACACCTTGTGTTCCGACTCCTTCAGCTCCAAATTTGTACCCGTGATTTGATTCTGATAATCATGGCGTTCAGCAACTTTTCCTCTGATCTCCTAGAAATTAAATCAGAATAAATTACTTAATAACAACTTTTACAGACACTTTTACAGGGAATTAGCTCTCTAGGGTCCCTCTGTAACCTCAGCTGCCGTTTCTGCTGGTAAAAGTAGTTGGATATCCAAACTCCAGTTCCAGACGTCTAGTGCTGCCTTAGCCAAAGCGGACCCCAGCTGCTCACTCAAGAGCTGCTATCAAAGGTAGCGAACTACAAGGTTTGCTTTACTTTATCTATAAACAAGTCTCTGTATGTTGGAAACAAAAGACAAAAGTCAACAGCAAAACAGTAAAGGCTAACTGAATGTAGAAACTTAAACCAACGCACGAGTTGAAAGAAACCGAAGCTGGGGTGAACACTAACTCTGTTCAGCACCGGCCCACCGGGCCAGTAGCAAAAGAAATCCACCGGCCTGACAAAAATTTCATCTGCCTGTAATAACTTTTTATTTTAAAATCTAAATAGTGTTTGTTACCTTAAGATATGTATTTTAAAACGCCAACGACTTAAATTGTCTTTTAAAAGGTGAAACTATCCTTGTCTCGTTATGAACGTCTCTCTAAGTAATGAATCTACGATGTATATCCATCGATCGCGTTGTTTGTTCTTCATCACACAAAAATGATAAGAATTCAAAAAGGTGAAGTTAACATCATAGAAAACAACACTTGTCGAGTTACGGTACATTACAGCTACGTTATAATGGTATTTGTTTACAGTACGTTACTAGTATCCTGCACAAATATGAGTTTATTTTTCCTCCAAAACGTAGAAATTTGGCGGCCACTGGCCGTCGGGCAGGCTTTAGTTTCGGTCCCTGATAAAGTGTTTGCAATTTTTTTTTTGCCTGTGACACCATATCTACAAAAGACCCTAGCTTCTTATTGGTTAGTTGACCGTGAATTTTCCTTAATACCGAGTAGTGAATCCATGACAGCACAGGTGCTAAGCACGTGCAAAAGACAAGTGTGCAGAAATATACGTACCTCGTTACACAACCTTAACAGCACAGGTACTAAGCACGTCCATAAGACAAGTGTGCAGAAATATACGTACCTCGTTACACAACCTTAACAGCACAGGTACTAAGCACGTGCATAAGACAAGTGTGCAGGAATATACGTACCTCGTTACACAACCTTAACAGCACAGGTACTAAGCACGTGCAAAAGACAAGTGTGCAGGAATATACGTACCTCGTTACACAACCTTAACAGCACAGGTACTAAGCACGTGCATAAGACAAGTGTGCAGGAATATAC
>JANRMR010191155.1:0-10662 GCA_025434825.1 Bergia sp. 'catenularis'
AATTTGCCATTGGTTGAAATTCGGAGAATCTAATTGGCTGAAATGTTCCAAACTATGTAAATGAAAACCTTTCATTGATTCCGTGGGGAGCTACGGTCCCAAGTTTGAAAATTAGACTCATTACATCCGGTGTGTAAGTTAATTTCGCAAATTTCTATGTGTTCAAGTGAATGACCTGGGAGATTGAAATGCCTAGCTACTGGTTTGGATTTGTCTGATCCTTTGTTTTTCACGTCAAGTAGGTGTTCGCGAAAGCGGTTTCCTAATTTGCGGCCAGTTTCTTCAATGTGAAGCTTTTTGCAAAAAGTACAGGTGATGCAATAAATAATGTTAGAAGTTGTGCAGTCAAAATGGTCGCTAATTTGGCATGATCCTCTTGGTACTAACTAACTCATTACTTCAGTTGAGTTAGATAGTACTAAGCGTCTTATTTGTTCCAGGTTCCCCGTATGGAACGTAGCAACTTCAACAACAATTTCAACAACAACTCTTTTTTACCTCAAAAATATTTTTAAGTATTCACGACAAACTTATTTATTCAAATCCACGTATGATCCGCAAAAGTCTTGACAATCTTCTTTTAAGAATCTACATATACTTATTATACACAATTGTTAACTTTAAACAAATACTACATTCATGATTTTATTACTGTAGAGCACTTTAGAATGTTGTTACAACGAAAGTGCCATATAAAAGTTATTATTATTGTCATTGTCATTGTTATTATCATTGTTATTATTATTATAACTGAAATATAAACTAGGTGCTGTTGCTGGTTACCTGGAATACCTATAAGAGGGTTAAAAAGCCAGGTAACCAAAGTTATCAGTTAACTGAACTTGGTTAGCAATGAATGAGAAGGGAGAAAACAAAAAACAAAGTGAAATTTGTATATACGTTCTAATTAGAAGATTTGGACATTAATTGTTTCGTTTTGGTCACCATAACAGAAGTAATTGTGGAGATGCTACAGTGTGGAAACCAGTAAGACTTTTGCCGAGTTCAATACTTTGAATCGAAAGTGGTTTTTAATCTTGCCTTGAATGATTTAACTGATGGCGTCTTTTACTTTATAACATCGAGTGTGAAAGGATTCACAAGGGCTGGTGAACAATAGTTTTTGTTGTGGTGATTCACGGGAAGGCTATTTTCTTGAAAGACGCCTGGCACTCAACGAACTAAGGCCTCGACGGTAATTTTATTGTTAAAATTTTCAGTTCTACCAGGAAAATCTCAAGCACCAACACTTTCATTTATTGGGGAGAGTTACGTCAACATTTCGTGGCCAAGAACTGATCCTGGAGATGGTGAAGTTACGTCATACTCGATATTCTTCAGAGACAAGAAAAATGGCAAAAACAAAACCATTGAAGTTACATCAGGGATTAATTCAATTAACATAAGAACCCAATTAATTGGATTACGGCCATTTACCCCATATATGGTGCAGACCCGAGCTGTAAGTAGCATTGGCAGTGGACGTCTGAGTGAAAATTCCTCCTTCACCACTCGTCGTAAGTAGTTTTGTTAACATTCTGTTTTACTTTGAGGTACTTAACAAGAATGAACGAAGTTTTGTTTTTCGTTCTGTTGTTCAGCTATCTAAACTCCGATTTCATTTTCAGTCATGATTATAAAAACTCAAGTTTCACGAATACATTTTAGCAAAGAAGTTACTTAATCTTTGCTTGCATAAGAAAATGAAATAATTGTTTTGTTTTGTTATGATTTGATTTGATTTTTGACGACTTAAACGTTTTGCTACGTTTTAAATATGCAAATATGGCATAATCTCTCTCGTTATACATTAGCATGTTCTACGAAACATTAACTTTGTGTTATCAGAAAATTGGTTCAGCTCAGGTATGTTTTTTATAAGTAGCCTTCCAATTATTATCTCAAGATTTTAGATAAAACTTTTTTTTAGATGAAGAAAATGCTTGCTATCTTTGTTTTCCTGCGAGCTGCCTAACTTCCGGAAACGGCTAAGCAATGTCAATGAATAATTTCACTTGACCTAAACTTGTTTCTTTCCAACTAATTATTAAGCTGATTGACTTTTTGATAATAATTATATCAATTATAATAATATTGAAAATTACTATTACTACTACTACAGCTAATAATAATAATAATAATAATAAGAAGAAGAACCTTTATTTAAACACGTTAAAATAAAACACGGACAGCAACTTTACAGTTGATGTGGCCGTGTATTACATAAAATAAACAGTAATGTCTAACTGATGAGTCGAACTATTTAACGACGCGACCTGCATGTCTGACTATTTGATAAAGAAATATCTGCATCTCTGACTATTTAATTTAAAATGATGCAGTGGCTAAAAGTATACAAAAATCGTTACTTTTCTCACAGTAAAAGGCAGACAGAAAAAAACAAAAACTACAAATGTATTTCTCTAAAGTTCTGTTTCTTCATCCTTATGGTTCCCATTTACCTTAACCAAATTGGTTTTAACGTTTTGACATGAGGCTGCCAAAGAATAAAACAAAACCATTTAGCCAAAACACGCTGTTAATGGATATAGCCTTATAATAAACTAATGTAAATTCCGAGTTTATATCAAAGAAAAACAAGAATCCACTTTGAAAATCGTAAAATTACGTTACGGAAGTTTGACGATATAATTATGCTTTTTGAAATTAAACTTAACAGTCTAGCAAGGAAGGATCAATAACGCAAGATATAAGATAAGAATAAAAATAACAAAAAGGTAAACTGAAGGGAATTGTAAACAATAATACTTGCAGCCTCTGTTTTTTTGTACTGCTAAATAATTGAAGGAATAACAAATAGAAGATTTTAATGTTTATATTCACTTTGTTTCAGTGGCAGCCTCCATATACATGTCTCTCTCATCACAGACCCTGGAATACGATTCCGATCAAGCTTTCCTCCCTTTTAAATGCTCCGGACAAGGGTTTCCTTTACCTATGATAACCTGGAAGAGAAATGGCTCGCCACTGCAGAACTCGTCACAGTTGACTGTGTTTACAAAACAGTTGACTGAAATCAATGCAACATCAGAAATTGAACTCAAACATGGTGGAATTAATATCAACGAGGCTGGAAACTACACTTGTGAGGTGTATAACGGGGTGGAGGACCAAGGGGTGCTCTCAGCCACAGTACAAGTGTTCTGTAAGTTGATTATTTCCAAGCTGTTTTTCAAACTTAAAAATAGATTTCAACATTGATCTGATATTTTACTGCAGTGATAAATGTTTCAGTATCCATTAACCCTCGGACGACCAAGGTATTTTTCATAACAAGTTAACCCAAGGAGGGGAGGGGGTCAAATTGACCACCTCCCCCCCATAGATTTTCCATATGGTTACACATAAAAGACTGAGCTTTGGCATGCTAACAACTTTGGGTTAGCTTATTACTTTCCATAACAAAAATCAAGTTTTAAATAGTAACTGTTGCTATGGCAACAACCTTTTCACAACAGAATCCGCCATCTTGGCCGCCATCTTGAATTTTTGGGGTTTTTTTTCAAAATTGCAGCAAATTTCTTGAAATAAGTAGAAACCATGTATTCACAGTCTCAAATAAGAAACTATTGAAGGATAGAACGAAAAAGAATAAATTAGAACAAATTTTACTAAAAAATATCCGATTTTTGATTTGTATCTAAATTTTCATAATTAATTTTGCATAAATTATAAGAGTTTACGTCATCCAATTAACATAAAAAGGCGTGCTCATTATCGGACTACAGGTACTGCAAGTTTCATTTTGATTGCTTTAAAGCTACGAGTTTTAGATTGGAAAACATATGGGGGGGGGGCTCAATTTGACCCCTCCTTGGACGTTCGAGGGTTAAAGTTACGTCGTCCTATTGTGCGTTTTATGTTTGTTTTCAAAAGTTCTTATCGTCTATTTCAATATTTTTTTTTTATCTATCTCTGTTTTAACATCATATTGATTATATTACAAGTAATGGCTTCTATATGACTATTTTATATTGTTAAGCGCTCTAAAATAATGTAGGTTTTGCACTCTAGAAATACATATTTACTATATCTATTACAATCAGGAAAATCAGTAACGTCTTCATCAACTGTAGAGAGTGCTCTACTAGATAAACTGGAGCAATATACACAGCAAGTTAGAATGGGTTTTTTTCATTTTTCACTTCTTCAGTCACACTTGTACTATATCTTTTAATACATAAATTTATGTTTTATTTGTAATGGAAGGCTTATACACATGTTCGACATGTAATCTGCGTTGCTCATAGAAAACCGTTTCACACCAAGGAAACGTTAGAGCTGTTACACTAAGGTGGTAGAGCATTCATCAGCAATCTGCTACTAGTTTTAGTTTAGTATTATACGCATCAATTGGAAAACATTGAATTTGTTGTTTTCTTAACTAACATGGTGAAGTATTCGCTTTAACAGAGCAGCAAAGGGAACACCAATCGTGCAAGACATAAAAACAACATAAAAAGATAAAACAAAGGAAGTTAAAACATTTAAATTTACAATTACAGCCTTTGTTTTGTGGGCTGCCAATTAATTGGATGAATAACAAATAGGAAACTATAATCATGTTTTGATTTACTATATTTCAGTGGCAGCCTCCATATACATCTCTCCCTCAACACAGACTCTGAGATTTGGTTCCGATCACGCTTTCCTCCCTTTTAAATGCTCCGGACAGGGGTTTCCTTTACCTATGATAACCTGGAAGAGAAATGGCTCGCCACTGCAGAACTCGTCACAGTTGACTGTGTTTACAAAACAGTTGACTGAAATCAATGCAACATCAGAAATTGACCTCAAACATGGTGGAATTAATATCAACGAGGCTGGAAACTACACTTGTGAGGTGTATAACGGGGTGGAGGGCCAAGGGGTGCTCTCAGCCACTGTACAAGTGTTCTGTAAGTTGATTATTTTCAAGCTGTTTTTGTAACTTAAAAATGGGTTTCACCATTGATCTGATATTTTACTGCCGTGGTTAAAGTACCTTTCTCCAGTTTTAGTATCTGTTAAAATTGAGTCATCCTACTGTACGTTTATGTTTGTTTTCAAAAGTTCTCATCGTCTATTTCAATATTTTTTTTTATCTATCTCTGTTTTTAACACCATATTGATTATATTATAAATAATGGTTTCTATATGACTTTTTTGTTTTGTTAAGAGCTCTAAAATAATGTAGGTTTTGCACTCTAGAAATATATATTTACTATATCTATTACAAGCAGGAAAATCAGTAACTTCTTCATCAACTATATAGTGCTCTACAAGATAAACTGGAGTAATATACATGTTGTAGGTTATTTTTGAAATAACCTTTTTAAATATTTTTAACCTATGTTAAAATTGTCCACCTAGTTAATTTTTTCTAACTTGTTATTTAATTAACTGTCTTAAAGGGATTTTATCTATGGGATGTCATTAAAAGTAGGGGCTTGGCTTTTTGGGAGGAATTTCTCCCTCTCTCCCCCGTTATCATCCAGCTTCCCCTCCCTGACTTTTCTCCTACACTCCCCTGATCACCCTATTGTCTAATCACCACCTACCCTCTATACTTACAAAACACCATTTTATTTTTTTCTTGTAATAAATACGTTAACCCGTACCTGGATTAGAACCACCAATCTTCGGGATGAGAGTCCGCCTTCTTATCCACTCGACCACCAGTGCTTCAATTGCCATTTATCCCCATATTTGTCCGTATGATTAATTGTTCCTAACCCTAGTCCTAGCCCTAACCCTAATCAGTAAAGTTAGTGCTAGGAAAAACAAATTAACTAGTTAGAAAAAAATAAACTAGTTAGAAAAAGGCAACCTATGTTGAAAAAAATAACCAAGGTTGAGAAAAAACGACCTAGGTTGAAAAAAAATAACCTAGGTTGAATAAAATAAACTTAAATAAAAAATAACCTACAACATACACAGCAAGTTAGAATGTTTTTTCAATCATAATTTCTTCAGCCACACTTGTACTTTATCTATTATTACATAAATTTATTTTTCATTTGTAATTTAAGTCCGACATGAAATCTGCGTTGCTCATAGAAAACCATTTCACACCAAAGAAACGTTAGAGCTGTTACACTAAGGTGGTAGAGCATTCATCAGCAATCTGCTACTTGTTTTAGTTTAATATTATACGCATCAATTGGAAAAAACAACATTGAATTTATTGTTTTTCTTAACTAACATGGTGAAGTATTCGCTTTAACAGAGCAGCAAAGGGAACACCAATCGTGCATGACATAAAAGCGACATAAAAAGATAAAACAAAGGAAGTTAAACATCTACATTTACAGTTACAGCCTTTGTTTTGTGGGCTGCCAATTAATTAAATGAATAACAAATAGGAAACTATAATCATGTTGTTTTGATTTATTTTATTTCAGTGGCGGCCTCCATATACGTTTCTCCCTCAGCACAGACTCTGAGATTCGGTTCTAATCAGGCTTTCCTCCCCTTGAAATGTTCCGGACAGGGGTTTCCTTTACCTATGATAACCTGGAAGCGAAATGGTTCGCCACTGCAGAACTCATCACAGTTGACTGTGTTTACAAAACAGTTGACTGACATCAATGCCACATCAGAAGTTGACCTCACAACTAGTGGAATTAATATCAACGAGGCTGGAAACTACACTTGTGAGGTGTATAACGGGGTGGAGGGCCAAGGGGTGCTCTCAGCCACTGTACAAGTGTTTTGTAAGTTTAATCTATCTAAACTTACCTTTCGACTTAAAAATAGGTGTTGATCTTTTTCCAGTCCTATTTCTGTTAACGTCGTGTCGTCCTGTAAATAAAAAGATAGTTAAAAGAAGCTAAAAAACCCAAATTATGTTATACCTATCATTTTAACTATTTGGGAATCATTTGTCTTGTATTATCTTTCTTCCACTCTTTTCTCTATAGGCGCCCACAGTATCGACTGGAAATAACTTTAAAGAAATTATTGAATTTAGCTACGTAATCATTCTTTACTACTGAACTTCAACGATTGCTGGTAAATTACCGTATCCGGTGTGTTGAGCTACAATTAGTTTCATCATCTGTTTAATAATATATGGATTGTAAAAAGAATTGTATAATTGCTGTTTCGTGTTTTTTTTTCAGCCTGATTGAGCTGCTGCCTCAAACAGTAAACTTGCATAAATTATTAACAATTTCTACTCTCGACTAAACAAAGTTTTTGGACAATTAAAACTATTTTCTGACTTTTTATACATTTGAAGTTGCAATCGTTTGCCAGCTTCAAATAAATTCATCTGCTTTCAGTTTACTGAATGAATTCATTTCTTTCGATAGAAAGTGATGTATAATTTACTCTTGCACCTAGATATAATTCCCAGAAATGGTTTCCTAAACCCGCAAAATATCAGTTTAAGACCTTATTTCCTAACTATAATGACCTGTGCAGTTTTGTTTTGCAGCTCACCCAATACTGCACATCTACCCACCGCTGACAAGGAAATTACTAGAACAACAATCAAATGTCTCAATTGATTGCTACGGTAACGGCCATCCTGCACCCTCCGTAATGTGGGTTAGAAATCACTCGGTGATTCCAATGGTGCATAAATACAATGAAGATTATACGACCAGAGTTGTACAAGTGATTACGGGAATCAGCTCTCCTCTACCGAACGTCACAGCGCGTTTGTACTTACGAACTGCTGGAGTGACATACGACGAGGCTGGAAAGTACACGTGTGTGGTGAACAACACTGTTCAGGGGAAAACGTCTGTTATCAAGAAGGACTTGGAGATCCTTTGTAAGATTTACGCATCTTGAATGTTATCTTTTAGTTTGTTTCACTGTTTACCAACACTTTATCACAGACTTGACACCGAATCTAAAATTAGAAAATCCCTAACCAACAAATGATAATGCCAAACGGATAACAGTTGGCAAAACATTTCAAAATTTTCAGAATTTTTATAATTTTTAGCCTGTTTTCAACAAATCGAGTTTCTCTATAAATTTGGAGTGGAAAGAGAAAAACAACTTGTTTTTTAAAAAGCATTTGTCTCAGACGTGTTCAGAAATCAATTTTGCATGTAAAAGAAATATGTGCAAGCTAAAGTTTTTTTGAAGGACTTGCAGTACTAGTTTTAGAAACAATTTATATGATCCCAAAATCATATTGAAAATGTTAGAAGGATCATCTTTTAGCAACCATTTAACAATGTCTAAACCAACTCCTTTTGTTTTTAGTTAAGCCTGAGTTCTTTACCGTACCAAAAACGTCGATCACCCAAGTTGGACAAAAGATCAGGTTCAACTGCTCAGCCACAGGGATACCAACACCTCACCTCACCTGGACATTCAGTAATGGAGAGTTACCAGAAAGACGCGAAGTTGTAGGCAGTGATCTCGTCCTTGGCCCAGTGAAGAATGACCGGGATTATGAAGGAGTATTCACGTGCACGGCCGATAGCAGGGCTGGAGTGGTCAACGCTTCAGCAGAGCTGATTGTTCACGGTACAAACTGGTTATTACTGGTAGTTACTGTTTTCCGCTTCATTAACCATTTCACTGTCACCAAGTTTATGGACATTTATCTACGTCCAGTACCAAACTAATTTTATAAGCTGTCTGGTTTCGAGAAATTGAAATGAATCATAGTGTAAAAACTATCTTAGATGAAATGTATATATCACTTTTTATTTATATTAATCACTTTATAGTGATGAGACTCTAAGATTATTTCCTGTCACTTCAGACCAAAAACTGGCGGATGAATTGCTTTGCTACGAGAATGTTATTTATTTTTAAACTGGCTTAGAAAGAAAATAAACCGCTTAACAGATCATCACTTTATACTTTTGGGAATAAATGGTATAGATTTTTCTCAATTGTTGTTCTAGTATTTTCATAATTACCTAGCCATAGAAATAACTTCATTCCTCAAACAACTGACAAATTATTTGGTTAAGCACCACTTGTCAGCCTTCTTTAAGAATTTTGAATTTCTTTTTTAAATTGATTAACTCCGTTGATTTTAACCCTATCTGGCCCGGGGAAAGGAGGGGGGGGGGGAGGCAAAAAGTGCCCGCGCCAACTTCAAACCAACATAGCTCAGCAGGCGTCGTAGATCCGGTAACGATATTTGGTGACTTTTCCCAAAATTAATTGGGGAATCATTTGATATGCCGTTTTTGTCCGACTCAATTAAACCGTTGCCAATGCAACCACTTTTTCGGTGGCATGTCGGGAAAATTTTTTCACAATTTTTTTTTCAAAAAAACTTTTTCTCACTGCTTTTGCATAAGAATTATAAAGTTGTACGTTTCAAATGTATTTTAAATGTTTTCAAACATATTTTGTCCTTTTTGGTAATTTATAGGACTCTTCAAAAAATCCAGGATGGCGGCCACGAAATCAAGAATTGCGTCCTGTGACGTCATGTGACGTCACAAAAAGTTAATTAGATAATTAATCATCTGATAACGCCCTAATTAATTAGTATACCAAGTTTGGTTGGTATAACTTAAATACTTCTTTGGAAAAGTGGCCGCGGAACCACAAAAGAGCCCTGGCCAGATAGGGTTAATTAATATTCCAATACGTGAATATTTGAAACTTTCGTGCCCTTTCGGAACTGAAAGCAAATGAGGAGAGGGTAAAATTTGTTTTCGGTGTAAAACAAAACTGTTTTCGGATAAAACAGTTTATTCCTTTCAATTAAGATTATAGGGTTATCAAAAGTAGCCCAATATATCAAAGAAATTACATATAAAATTCAAACGTTGAGTAACATTAACACTAAAACTGTTATGCAATTGTTAGGCAAAGATTGAGTAATAAGATACTAAAGCACAACAACTGAAAAAAATGGCCTTTCAGTAGCCCTTGTTTTTAAAGAAATGAATCAATTTTTTCACTTCCAAGCAGTCCTTGGAACTGATTCGTTATGATTGAAATTAAACATGTTTTACAAAAACTCAGCTTTTCTTCAAATATTTTTAATCGATTGTAAAACATTTTTATCCCATTCATTAAATAAATGATTCTATTTTAAGTTGTCGAAGGCTTGGTCGGATTTTACATTGCATTTTTTTTTTTCATAGAAATAAGAACATATCCCTATCCACATCCCATTTAGTGTCACAAACCAACGCTGTATCACAACAGCACAAGTAGGCAGGCTCAGAATTTATAAACATATCTTTTGAGTCTCTAACATAGTAGAATTTATCAACATACATTTTAAAACAAGTTTTGTCCACAGATCCACCAAGAATAACCACACGTCCCCTGTCACTTGTGGCTGAGAGGTGGAGCACGATTAACTTCACATGTATGGCATCAGGAGATCCAAGTCCGACTTATGAATGGAGCTGGGATGGACCTGATAGGAAAGAACTTCTCTTTGAGTTCCAAGATCAGAACAAGACTCTTGTCATTCGAAATATCACAGAGAAGGTCGACGGAACATACACTTGTTTTGCAATCAACGCAGCTGGAAAAGACGTGCAATCGGCGAACTTAACAGTTCATGGTAAGGGTACCTCACTTAATAATGTTTTGTTTAAAACGAAAATGCATGGGGAGAGTATAGTTTTGGATAGTAAAAAGGTAAAGGTAAAGCGACTTTCTTTAACGAGGGTAACACGTGACAGTAATTGTGGTAACTGATAAACTTGTGGC
>JANRMR010191166.1:0-10662 GCA_025434825.1 Bergia sp. 'catenularis'
CCGCCAAAATACATTAATATAATTTATGAATTTCGTTTGGCGCGGCAGAAGCACGACGTTTGAATCGCTGCCGTGCCGGAGTCGTGTAGCACGGCAGAGCTTGTCGAACTTAATTGCTTAGCCGAACTTAATTCAAAAGTTTGATTCAGACGCCGTGCTTCTGCCGTGCTTTTGTCAAACTTAATTAATGAATTAAGTTCGGCACGGCAGAAGCACGACGTCTGAACTGGGCCTTATTTAAAACTACAATATTTTCTAAAGGCTGATGAGCACATGCAATATTGACAGGGAAAATAATTCATTGACTTTCAAGGACTTTCAAGGACTGTGCGAACCATGACTTAGCTGCTAAACCCTGTAGGATTTTAAACATGTTTACTGCAGCTCTACATTATTATTATTGTTATTATTACTATTATTATTATTTATTATTACTTTTAAGCTCGAATTGGAATGGATTTTGATCGCTGATATGCTCCCGAATGTTTTTCTTAATCCAGTGATGTAGTAATTAGAATTCTTTAGCCCTTTTAAACTATAATTTTTAGCCTTTTTTCATTCTTATCAATATTAAGTAACATTGTAATAATAAAGCCTCTGTAAAGAAGTTTTTCTACCAAATGTCTTTTTTAACAAATGATGTTTATCTTTTTTTATAAAAAAAAAGTTACAAATTTTGAAGATTTTCAATAAAAGTTAATTACTATCATTCTAAAAATTAATAATAATATTATCATTATTATTATTATTATTATTATTATTGTTCTTATAAATGTTTGGTGTTCATGTATGTTGTGCCCTACCTTGTTGGAAGTAAACCCATCTCCTTATATGGCCCTTTACACCTCCTCTCGAGATATTATTCGATATAAATCGGTCAATATCTGGATAAGGTGAATACAGGAACCCCGACTGACAACCGTCCTCTGTTGACCTCACCCTCCCACTGTGAGGTCTTGAGGCTGGTTTGCAGCTTTCACAGGTGATTACACGGACATCTTGGCCTGAACTGGTCTGAGGACTGTAACGCACATTTTTTTCTTAAATATACATTTATAAACTTACTGCCATCTAAGATTACAGATGCATTATTCATTTTAATAACCCAGCAGTCATGTAAGTGGCCTTAAAAACCCTAAACATTTTCATTTTCCGAAATCATCCCTGCTTTTCCTGCTTTTCTTCAGAGTTTCCTTAAAAATCCCGGTTTTCCCCCATTTTTCGATGATTGCACATGACCGACGCCATTGAAAGTGATCGATATGAATTCGTCTTCTGCCCTACTGGACGGAATGAAAAATTCTGTGTTGTCGACGTCAGATGTGGAATAATTGCTGGTTTCCACTCAATCTCTACAGATTCAAATGACAAAAGACATGTCGGCCATGTTGGTTTACACAACAAAAGAAAGAAGTTACAACTCTATTGTTATTGTAGACCAACATGGCGGCTATGACGTCACATGCAAACCTTGGGAGAATCACGGTACCAGTGACTTCAAATCTCAATGATGTTCAACCCATGTCAAGCATTTTCAAGACAAGATTTTCACGATCCGTTACTATTAATACCATATGAGAGGAAGGTAAAATTAAAAAAAATCCTTGCCTATTCTTTCCTGAATAAAATACATGTAGCCCAGTTCTCCAACCATTCAACCCTAAAACTCATTACATTTTAGCGATAAAAAAATCTTGAAGGGCAGGGTTCCCACTCCTAACTAAACATGAAATTCAAGGACTTTTCAAGGACTTTCAAGGACCTTTTCAAACAAATTCAAGGACCTTGGGCTTGTGCAGTAATTTAAACCTGAACATTTTCCATGTTTTGCTGTAATCATCAAACAATACCAGTCAGTGGCGTAGCCAGGCCCACTTTCATGTTTAGGCAAAAACAGCAAAGTGAAGCGAGGGGCTATCTAGTCGAGATGGGTTGAAGGCAGCGGCATTTTACTTCTCTCCCAGACGTAAAGCGGAGATTTTTTTGGCGCAGTATTTTGTGTAGTCAAATGCCTTTTTGCCTAGAAGTAGCTACGTTACTGCCAGTTATCACAAGCAAACACGTGCCACTAGGGAAAAAACTGGGTACTTAACCTGATCGTAGATTGGTCAAAATTTACACCCAATCACAAATCCTGTAAGACACAAATTTGCTTCAGAGGTCGAGCTCGTTTGTTTTTAGTCTTAGCTTTTGTTGATTTTAAGTCAAAGTTTTTAACAAATTGTAATAAAATGCTGGTGCTGCATCTGGTAATTCAAGGATTTTCAAGGACCTCCTGGAAACTTTATTTTCAAATTCAAGGACTTTCCAGGATTTTCAAGGACGGTGCAAGCCCTGGAAGGGGTATACAAGGTTGCTTAACTCCCCTTCTTAAACTTTAACGTCTTAACACCAGATTAAAACTACAATCCACTACTATCCTACCTTACGTTGCAGATTAACGATTCACGGAATAGCAGGTAATCTTCATTGCTATAAGCACTCGACTTTTTGTATTTTAAGCTGACCTACAACATAATAATAATAAATGAAAACATTTTAAAAAGGGGCATCGCAGGCTGAAAACATCCAAGTTGTTGACCAATGAATCTAAGATGGCAGATTTGTGACAATGAATGTAGTTATATAAGCAACGTTAGTAATAGCACAGTTTGGTAATGGCCTAATGAATTATCACACCGATAAGTACGTAGTCTTTTTATGGTTTTAGGTACAACTTGAAAAATGTAGCATTTTAGCGAGAAATAATTTAAAATTTATTTCCAATTAAATACACTTAAAAATTAAATTATAAAAACAATTATAATAAACACTTGCAGAACAATCGTGCTAAGTTAATTGCTCAACTGCATAAGCTGTTACACTAAAACTTTTTTAGGCCGCATTTATTTAGTAAAAACTTGAAGATGATTACAACAAAAAACAGTTAAATCTAAAATTAAAACAAATACGCGGTACCTTGAATTGGTTTTCTTTTGCCAAGAGTAAAGGTGCATTTCTTCCCACTTTTGTGGACTTGTAAAGCCTAAAATTCCTGTTCTTAGTGTACACACCTGCAGTATAAAACAATATCAAGAAACTGTTTATGCAAACGTTCCACAGGAATGAATTCAAATCCAATGATTCAGATTAGAGTTGAAAGAGGCATAAAGTCCAAAAGATTGAAAAAAGGTATGAACTACCGTTCTCATTAATTTGGAACATGCATTGATCGAGATCTAGTAAGAACTCCCAGTATCAAATAAGATAAACCAACTCAGTGCTTACCCTGATCACAAAAAATCGCCCATTCTCCTTTGCCGTTTTTTACCATCAGTTTGGTCAATTCCTCCACTGTAACTAAGAAAAATCGTTTCGCTTCGGTAGTTCTTCTATTGCATATTCAACTAACCAAATGGTTTGGTGACACTTGCACAATGATAAAAAATAAGAAATAAAACTGGCATAAATGATTTGCGTTTACTGTTGCCTACTGTACATAATGTTTCAACAAAGAAATCACTTTGCCAAACATATCGTAGCACTGTAGAATTTAAAAAAAGGCAAAATGTACAACCAGGGAAACAACCCAAGTAACATCATTCTGTCTATAGATCCACTCATAAATGCCGCGAATAATAAAGAGGCAATGCATTTCTACACTAAATATCAACAACAACAACAACAACAAAACTTCACTACATTTTTACAAAGGATTAAACAAAGAAACAGACCTAAGTAATGGTTACTTAAAACAACTATAAAGGAATACAGTTTTGCTTTTTATACTTCTATCAGTTATCTATATGAATATGTCAAGAAATCAAACCGAGAATATTATAGTTTTTACAGTACACGTGTTTCGTCTAGCTCAATAATTTCTTTTAAAATAAATGTAATAACAATATCCAGCAGCATTTTCAGTAATAGAAACGTCACCACATTTTCAACGGTCTCTTCCACTGCTTTGGGCACGCTCAACGTTTATTGACAAGAAAACATGTTTATGAATTAAAATATCTATACACAGGCACTGCCTGGATCGCAAACACTATCAGTGATGCTCCAGGCCGAAACAAAAAGTAATAAACAAATTTCAAGGCATCAAACCTTGATAATCGTGGCTGATAAAACAATTCCTTGGGCGAATAACATCTGAGAAAAAGAAAGTTCAATGATTCATCCTTGAAATAACCCCTGCCATACCATAAGCTATCCAAAAGCACATGCGTACCAGTGTCGATGAATTTATCAGAACCGTCTGAAGAAACCAAGGGATCATCTGCTTTTGAGCTTTCCACATGGTGTCTGGTCTTCTTTCTTACCAATGAACAAACATGGTGAACAAAATTGCCTAAAAGTACCAACATAATATAAATTGGTAAAACAAAGCTAAGTTTAAAAAATAAATTGGAAAAGCTAATTTAACGGAACCAACAAGTAGCTCACCAGCATTGGCATTATCCTGAAATACAGCACCCGGAATATGGAAGATAAGGTGTCTTGAAAACTTTGATGTTGTGCTGACGAGTAAAACTAAATAAAATCAGGCTTTTGTCAATAACATTTTTCTATTAAAACTTTCAACACTTTCATCATAATCATAACCAAAATTTTATTTAAGTGTAACTTTAATTTTACCATGGGGTAATACAAACTAGTACTTCTATCACAGCAAGAACTGACCATTGTGGCTGTTTTATAATCAACTCCTTACTCTACTGAACAAAACTGATTCTTACAACACCAGGTACTAACCCGTCAAAATCATCTTTTCCCTCAGTTACGTACTAATTCTGGAAAATATATCGGAGGTTTGTTGATCTAATCAGCACTGATAACTCACTTATTTACCAAGAACAGCATTACTTAAATCAAACATAAATTAAATATATTTTAACAACTATTTAGACTATTCGTTTCTACGTTTTTCTTAGTTTACTGACGCATCATATTTCAAACGCAATTTTTATACCGCCTGACCCGAATAGTCACTTCGTTATTTCAAGTGGTAATTGCATTTATTTTTATCTATATATATTAAAATTCTTCCTGTCTTGTAAATTTACCTGACATAGTAGCCACTGGTGACAATTCTCAAAACCTTTACAGTTTAAACAACAGAAAACTGCCCTAGTACTTGAAAACAAAATAAAAGATAAAAATAGATAAACTATCGCGCAAAACTTCAAATTTCAAAACTTACAGATGGTACATCTTCAAAGCCATCCTCAGAAGGAGAGAAACAACAAGGAGGTTTGCCTTATTATTGGTTTACAAGTTGAATATAGTAAAAGTGATGAAAGCAATGAAAGCGACAAAGAACACTGGACACTGTCCTTTCACACTGTAGTGCAAAATATCTGTGCTGACTTGGTCCTCGGGAGATACCTGTACGCCACAGAGGCTGACCTCCACAAACTGAACTGGCTTAACGCAATTCAAAGACGCAAAATGTTTCTTCTTAAAACAGTGTTCAAGTCCTTATATGATAATAACTCAGTTCTGGATTCTCTTAGACTTAGCCTTCATTCCGTCCCTTCCTACAACTTAAGATCTTCTGCGGCCCCCGTTATTAGAAAATCCATAAAAGAAAATGGTACCTTTCAAGACCCTGCTTCACCTCTTTTTAATGTGCTACCTTCCAACATAAGAAATATAAAGGACTGTGGATCGTTTTGCAAAGTTGTAAGATCTCTTCTACATTACCTAGCTAGTCATTACATGTATTTCTTATTAATTAGTTATAAATGTAATTTTTAGATACTATTCGTTAGAT
This sequence comes from Bergia sp. 'catenularis', assembly GCA_025434825.1. NCBI lineage: Eukaryota > Metazoa > Cnidaria > Anthozoa > Zoantharia > Parazoanthidae > Bergia > Bergia sp. 'catenularis'. Next base: position 5,759 of record JANRMR010191166.1, read on the forward strand.
ATTACTCTTTAGATTCTTTTTTATTAGTTGTAATTGTAATTTTAGATATTACAGGCGAAGAGCCACCTAGTGGAGGAACTGTAATAAAGTCGTTATTATTATTATTATTATTATTCTAATATTTGTGATTACGTGAAAGGTCAAGAACTCATCACGAGCGAAAAACACTTGCAACGAGTTTTGGCATTTATTTAAAACGAAAACCTTGCATGTTACACTCAAACGCCGTCATATGAGACAGGTATTAACCACACGCAAGTCATCTATATTTTGCAATCCAGTAAGCTACAAATTACAGTCGTCGATTGTCGTACATCTGCAACCAATTTCTACGAAACTGGTGTTTGTCAATCTTGTTTAATATATGCAGAAACGTTCCTCAACTTTCTTTTGTACAAACTGCAACAAGAAGAAGCTAAGATTGTATTTGAATCTTTCGCGGCGAGTATTAAAAAAACAGAACATTTTGGGATCAACCTTAAATTTCACTTTCTGGTTTCAACGGTTTCAACGGATTTATTTTCCACATAAAATTACACGTTTTTCAATATTAGCTGTGATTTATACAGTGGAGGTGCAGGACTTACAACCGTAAGGGTTAATCAGGCAATCCTGCACCCTTTTCATTTTTGGTACACTGAATAAGATGAGCACAGTAGAGGCTTAAAGGAGATTCGAGTCACATTTTACTTTACATGGTATAAAGTTAGTAAAAATTAGTAGATAGGAAAGTACTTGTTCAGGGGAAAGTACGGCAATTTGACAGTTATTGTTTAAGAAGAAAGTCTTTGTATTTTTTCCTAAAGGTGCTAATAGACATGCTGGTTTTTATGTCTAAGGGCGTTTTGTTCCAGTTTTTAACTGCGGCATATTTTGCTCCAAACTAGCCATAATTGAGGTTTTCGCGTGGTAGAAAAAAGTTTTTGTTTGTTTTAGAACGTTTGGCGTAGTTATGAATCGAGCTAATATCATGGAAATAATTTACAAAAACTTCCGGTAGTTGATTTGAGTGATGTTCGTACGCTAGTTCCGACAACTAAAGTTTAACTATTTCGAAAATGTTTAGTAGTTCAAGCCTTTGCAATAGAGGTCTACTTGTGGTCTTACGATCTGAGAATGTGATTGCACGAAGTTCTCGTTTCAGTAAAATGTGAATAGGTAAAAGTTTTGTCTTATAAGTGCTACCCCAAATCAATGCGTCGTATGAAATGTGTGAATAAATGAAACTATAGTAGAGATTTTTTAAAGTCTCCAAGTTGAGATAGTGCCTTGCTCTATATAGTAATCCTATCGATTCTGCAATTTTGCGACAAATCGAATCAATTTGAAAATTCCATGTGAGATTCTCATCTAAGATTAAACCAAGAAATTTTGTATGTGTCACTCTTTCGATTTCTCTTCCTAGTCTTAAAGTAAAATCTAGCTCACCATCATTGTTTATAGTCTCCTTAAGTCTTTGTTTTGAACCAAAAAAAGTAAATTTGGTTTTGGAGAGATTCGCGGTCAGCTTATTTGCAAGGAACCATTCTTGCAAAGAAGCTAACTCTCTATTTAGAACTGTTATAGATTTCATTTATCACTAGCAAGAAGATTCATGTCATCAGCATATAACACTAAGTGAATAGCGCTTGTGGCAAATTGAGAGTCGTTAATAAGAAACAAAATAGGACCAAGGTCAGAACCTTGTGGTATTCCATATTGCAATGGCAAAATGTTGGAATTAACTCCGTCAATACACACGTATTGTTTTCGATTATTTAAACAGCTGTCGAACCATCTCTTTGTTTCATTACTGATGCCATAATAAGAAAGTTTGTCTAAGAGTATATCGTGATTAACGGAGTCAAACGCCTTCGACAAATCAAGGAAGACACCTAAAGAGGTGTTAAAGTCAAGTTTCGATGACTTGCAGGGGCAACGTATCAGTTAAAAAGTATGAAAAAGGAGAAATATTCTTTATCAACTAACCTAATGACGAAAGTCGCGCAGAGCTTAAGCTTTCGGGGACCATCCGGTTCCCTTCTTCAGTCCTGTGGTTGCTTCACAGCCTCGCTTTGATGTGAGGCTGTACAATCGCCTGGTGGAGAACTGAGAAGGGAACCGGATGGTCCCCGAAAGCTCTGTGCGACTTTCATCATTAGGTTAGTTGATAAAGAATATTTCTCCTTTTTCATATCATCTCCTAACCAATGAAGATACATAGTCTAATAAGTTAAAAAGTAAATTCACATGTTAAAATTATAGCATATCTAGTTGATAACTCATAATGAAAGCTCTGGTCTACAACTTTGGCCTTCTGTACGTACCTCGAATCTAAGTCCAGAATATCTCTCTCTTCACAGTTTACTTTGAACAATGAATATAAGCATCTGCAAATTAACTGTCAGAACACACTGCTAGTCAGTTTTGGAGAAAGAATGCCCCAATTTGTTGTGTAACTTCTACTTGTTCTTAAAATAATACAAACGGCCTCAGTGTAAATCCCTATTTCTCTGTCCAATTTTCGGGGCAAATACAGATTTTTCATTTGTTTCTTTTTAATACGGAAAAATCCACACGCACTCTGTCTATTTGTCCACGATGGATTGGATAAATACAGACTGAAATGGCTCAGATTAAGAGAGCACAGTTTCTCAAAATTTGCTAGGGCAAGCCAAGAGCTTATTTTTTTCCAACTAAGGTTGACAGCAGCTCCACCAGGAAAAAATCTGGTAGACCAGCTGCTCAAATTTTGGTGGACCGACCAAGACAGATCACATGTCTGACCAAGGGGTATTAGACTGTTTAGTTTACTGTAACACAACAAGATATATAATCATTTCTAGAAAAGCCAAAAGTGTATTCTCCAGCACGTGCAGCAGTGTCTTGACGTCATGGCCCAGAATGCACGGCAAAACAAAATGACACAAAGGAAATCAACAACTGCTTGTACAATGATTGGCAAATCAAAAATGTTATTACAGTTGTACTTCCATGTTACTTCCCATATTCTATCTCCATTTCAAGGATAGTCTAAGGAAAATAATTTCTTGAGTGTCTAATGTAAATCGAAATGTTATGAAAGCCTGTAGAAACGACGGTCTACCAGCCCTGAGTTTCCATGAAATTTTACTAGACCAGCCTGTTCTTGATGGACAATGTCTATCAGTCCACTGTTAAAGGAGACCCCTGTAGGGGAGCTTGCTCCTGGACAAATTTGCTTTTAATCACAACACATTAATTTTGTAATGTTACATGTAGGTACATTGTATAGTATGAAAATTCTAACTATTCAACACACACTTCACTATTTTCAATTAACCAGCTAACATGTGTTTCACGAAAAGGAAAAAAAAGCATTTAAATATGAGCATGAGTAAAAGAACCATCTCACAGTGTGTACTTGAAAGCAATGAAAGCGTTGGCTTACTTCGTGTTACTGTCTAAGATCAGACATGTAACACTGCAAACTGCAGTGATTTGCATGCGGTAAACTCTTTTCTTACCTTTTTGAATATTTTCACCATTTCAGGGCCGTTGCAGTCTGGATTTAAGTCCCTCTTAAATTCCAGATCAAAATACAGTCGACATGCAGCACCTGCAACAACGAAATAATTCAATAATTTTAAAAAACGCTGAAGAAAAAAACGTCATATTAGTTACCTTTAAATATCTAAGATTTAAGATTTTAATTGGATAAAGAGTTTCTCTTAAATCTTGAATAAATGGTACATGTAAATAAGACTAGAGGACACCAAGAAATTCTGTTATTATGATCTTACAGTTCAGACAAAGGCTAAATTATATTGAACCTAAACAATATACAATCACGTTACAAAATACTTGTAAATGCCAGCAAAATACAGACAAGACAAGTAAACCTGATATGAGTTTGCACACACAATTCATGTACAAACTCACACGTCCAGACACCGAATACAAACACACAGGGATTTTATCAATTTCTAAAGTAGGACAGTGCATTTGTCAGAGTAGCCTGGAAAAATACACACACTTCTAGTGAAATTACATGTACTACTGTCTGATTTGGAAGTAGAACTGTAGGTACCGGCTCTTGTAAACACGGTCACTGGCACCTGGGTCCCGCCTTCTAATGATATCCCTGAGTACCTGTCGATAGAAGGGAAGTTGAAAGTTGTCAAGTTTACAAAACGTACCTTGAGTGATCACCTCATAGTAGTGTCTGTCTTCCATATCCAGCCTCCTATTTTAGAAAGATACATGTAAGCAAAGTATCGTAATGCAATTCAAAGCACCTTTTCCATATTCATTTCTAATTAACAGTAACTCACCTGTAAACATCCCAAAAAGCTGGCAGTGTAGACACCAGATAGTGACGTTTACCATCACAGCTTCTTTCTTCAGCAAAAACATGTACATCCTGCATAATAGCAAAGCATTATGAATTATATACATTTATTTTAATTTGTTTTTTGTTACAATTTTCATGTTTTTGTTCATGATAAGAACGGTTCTGTACAAAAATACATGTAAATTAGATTATTAGTTCAACTGCACTGCTTGATGGCACAGTACGTTTTATTTACAAATCATATAATTATGTATATTACATGTACATAATTATTCAACTACAAAGTTTTAAAGGAAAAAATATATGGTCTTTCAAAGCATACAGTTTGCCCCAAATTAAAATTTACATGTAAATTGTTTCATTCTACACTGTGTCTTGTACAGTACAGTACCCAGGGTTCACACTCCTAACTGGTTAATAAGAGGTATTTATTCCACACTGTGTCTTGTACAGTACAGTACCCAGGGTTCACACTCCTAACTGGTTAATAAGAGGTATTTATTCTACACTGTGTCTTGTACAGTACAGTACCCAGGGTTCACACTCCTAACTGGTTAATAAGAGGTATTTATTCTACACTGTGTCTTGTACA